>PVIC010022288.1:0-27810 GCA_004025085.1 Thryonomys swinderianus | reverse complement strand
ACCAACAATCAACACCGCATACCACAATGCCGGACGTGGTGGCTCACGCCTGTAATCCCAGCACTCTGGAGGCAGAGGCAGGAGGATTGCTGAGTTTGCGGCGGCTTACCTGGGCACCATAGTGAGCTCAGGCCAGCCTGAACTACAAAGCGAGACCCTGTCTCAAAAAGCAAAAAAAAAAAAATGGGCTGGGGATTTAGCTCAAGTGGTACCGCCTCTACCTTGGAAGTAGAAGAGCCTGAGTTCAATCCCTGGTACCGCGCCAAAAAAAAAAAAATCACATAAAAGATGCTCAACATCATTGGTGACTAGGGAAATACAAATAGAAACCACAATGAGATGCCTCATTCATGAGAATACAATGAAAACAAAACAAAAAGTGAAAAACTGTAAGTGGTTACAAGGATGTGGAGAAATTGGAACCCTCATATTTTGCTGATGTGAGTGTGAAATGGTGTAGGTGTTGTGGAAAACATTTTGGTAGCTCCTTAAAATGTTAGACATAGAATTATCAGGTGGTTCAGCAATTTCCTTTTCTTGCATATATCAAAATAACTCAAAGCAAGCCTTTAAATAAAGGCTTGCACATGAAGTACACAGCAGAACTATTTGAAATATCCAGAAAGTAGAAAAGATCCAAATGTCCATCAATAGATGAGTGCATAACCAAATGTGCTATATCTTTACAATGAAATTGTATTCATCCATAAAAAGTAATAAAACAATGACCTATGCTTCAACAAGGATAAACCTTGAAAGCATCATGCTAAGAGAAACAAGCCAGACACAAAAGACTATACATAATTCCATTTATATAGAATAGAGTAGGCAAGTTCATAGGGGTGCAAGGCAGATTTAATGCTTGTTCAAGGCTTGAAGGAGGAGGGATGACTTTAACGGGTGTGGAGTTCCTTTTGGGGTAATGAAAATATCTTGGAATTAGTTAGTGGTCGTGTTTGCACAGCATTGGTATTGTACTTATTGCCACTGAACTGAACTTTAAAATGGGAAACTCTGTTATAGGTATTTTATCACACAAGAAAAAATAGACATATAAAATTCTCCAGGGACCCTCAGCCAAATCCTCCAGGGCCAACCACTTTCCCAAACCACCCTTCTTCCTCTTGCAGTGAGATCAAGATTTGATGTTCCAGATCAGCCCTCTCACTGCCGCAGCCTGGTGAGTGGGTACCTCTGTCTACAAGAAGCCACCTCCCTGATCCCCGGCCCCTTCCCTTGCAGACACTGGCTACACTATGAGTCCTACTTGGTGGAGAATTTAATGGAGACTGTGGACAGGCCTTTCATGAAGTCTTTGGTCCAGAACATCAGCACCGACATCTCAGAAGACCTGCTCTTCTCTCTGACGCCCTCTCAGGTGAAGGCTCCCAGCGCTCACTGGCTGGCTCAGATTCTTGCTCGTTTCACAGCTCTGAGATCCACATCCTGTCCTGGTGCCCATCATGGTTAACCCTCCTAGGCCCCATTCGGTAGAGTTAACTGTACAAGCAGAGCCCAGGGATAGGTGACCAGGTACAGGTACAGGTACATGGGAGGTCCGTGGACTATAGTCCAGAGACCTGAGTGCTGTCTAGTTCTGGCCTTTGCATCACACTACACATCCCCTGGAAAGCCCCTCTCCCTCTTCATGTCCTGGAGCCCTTGTCCGTAAACTCAGCACAAGCCTCCTAAAATACCCATGAGCCTGGGGAGCACGTTTGAAGCCAAAGAAAAGACACATTTGGCAACTAAAGGCCTAAAGAAGAGGACCCTGTGTCTACACTGGCCCAAATTCAAATTTCAGCTCTGTTTTTCTCAGCCATTGTGATTGGGGGAAAATTACTTTTTTTTCAAGGCCCAGCTTCTTCACCTGTAAAATGATAAAAGTATTGCCCACTTTGGAGATGACTGGGAAGATCCAGTGGGATAGTGCACAGGAAATTCCTGGCAGAGTGAGGACTCAGGGAGTTTCTAGCCTTCCTGGGGAGATTAACCCAAGGGTGGAGGTCCCAGCAGCCTGCCCAGCTTGTTATCATCAAGGTCCCTGTAGGATGTCTGGGGAAGAGGAAACGGAAAGAGGGTCCTTGTTCAGTGCTTTACCTGATCAGCCAGCCAGCTGAGCCCACTGCAAGGGTGTAGACTGGCCCCAGAAATCAGCCCCATGTCCTTTTGACAAAGGCTGCACTAAGAAAGACAAAGTTGAGCTCTTTAGCTCTAAGTCTTAATTCCCCTGTTCCAGTGTGCGCACAGGATGCCTCTGAGGCCAGGACCAGGCAGGAGCAGGAGGCAGCCCCAGAAGAACCAGGGAGAAGAGAAGATGAACAATACATGCTTTGTAATTACAGCTGAGACTTATTTTAAGATGTTGACCATTCTTAGTTTTTAAAAATCTATTCTTGGGTCTTACAGTCCATGTGAATTCTTATGTCCCTGTCATCTCCCTTCCTGAGTTTCTTCCTAATGACTTTGCTCTCTCCATTATTTCAAAGGCAGAAGCCACACACACACCACCCTCAAGTCCCATCCTAATACAGGGGCTGTTATGACCTTAACAGCGAAGCCCAGCACAGTAGACCCTCTTGCAAACTGAACTTGCCTGGGTGTCATCTCTCCACAGCCTCTTCCACCCACCCAGGCACGTGGTTAGCTCTTCTCCACACTGGGAAGGGTAGAGCTCATATGTGCCGTAACTTGATGGGGCCCAGAGCAGAGCCTGGACTGAGCCCCGAGTCCCGCCCCTCAGAGCTGACAGTTCCCGGATGCTGCCTGTCCACTGTTTGCCTGTCTCAGCTGGCCAATGGCAGGACCTGTGTTGAGGGTAAAGATGGGAACTGTGGTCGCAGGTCCCGAGGCGGGTGCAGAAGGACGAGGACAAGCCCTCTGACAGAGTCTGGCTTCCCAAGAGCTTCTTCAGGTCCCTGCTGGGCAAGGGGCCTTTGGTGCGCGTGGCCATCACTGTTCTGGACGTCGGTTCTGGGAACATCTTCAAGGTGAGGAGAGGCCTCACGGGACTCAGGGAAGCTGTGAGGTTCACAGCTAAAGTTGCCAGAGTCCCCAACCCCAGCCGGCCCCTGCTGGGCACTCTGGGTCAGTGGGGAGGGAGGAGCTGGCGCTGAGCCCCCAAGAATGTCCCGGAGCAGCCTGGTCACCCCAGAGTCTATGTTCTGTATGGACTCCACCTCGTGCCAGGGTTCCCACTACTTGGCTTGTGTGCAGGCACCAAGTCTGCTCATGTGCCCTCGTGTGTCCTTGTGCATACACAAACATGCATGTCCCTTTCTGCCTGTGCATGCACCGTTGTGTGTGCTCAGGTGTGAACATGTCTGTGTGAGCAAGCCCATGCTCAGCCCTGGCGTGCAGATCCGTGTGCCAGGATGGACGCGTGCTCATGCTCATGCCTCTGCCTCCTGTCTCCAGGCTGGTCTGAGCCCTGTGCCCTGCAGTTAAGAGGGCAGAGGAGCCCAGGAGGCCGCGCTGCAGCGCCAGCAGCGGGCCCAGAGAGAGGAGCAGGGCAGAGGCTGCGGAGCGTCTCCAGGGCCGTTTGATCCTCTAGCCTCGGACCTTCCTCGGGGCGAGTCACAGGTGCTGGAGACCCCAGGCCCCGCCAGGGAGGACCCATGCAGCCTGGCCTTCCTGTTTCCCCTTACAGGGCCCTAAGCTCCTCCAGGCAGAGGATGGCGGTGTGCTGAACAGCCACGTGGTGGGCTTGAGTGTGGGCCCGGTGCCTGTCACCGGGCTGTCGGAGCCTCTGGAGATCACCTTCTCCCACCAGCGCCACCCCCCCGTGAGTGCCCAACCCGGACATGGCAGACGGGCAGGCAGAGCAGACGCGCATGGGAGCTTGTGCCTCCCCTGTCCACATCCTCCAGGGGAAGCCACCAGGGCCACACGCACAACCGTGCGAGGGACACAGCTCCCGCTCGTGTGCACATGCACCCACGCATAGGCCTGTGCTCACGGAAGCGTAGACCCACCCAAGTGCACACCTCATCCCTCACCCACCTACGTAACACACCCACAGACCGAGCCACAATCCCCTCACAGCTCCACGCCGCGTTAGCACCCCGCACGCTCCGGGCAGGCGCACCCATCGAGGCAGCTGTTCTCCTACGAAGCCCAGGGCGGCGTGGTCCGCCTTCAACCCGCACAGGCGGCGCCGCCCCTCCTCTGCCCGCCCCTGCTGAGACTTCACTCTCTGGTTTCAGAACATGACCCTCACCTGTGTCTTCTGGGACGTGACTAAAGGTAGGACCCAGAGGGCCTCTCTGGGGTAGACAGGAGGACAGTGTGGGCTCCGGAGGACTCCCTCTTCCTCCCTCCATGCTCCCCTCCTACCCAGGGCCCGCGGGAGACTGGGCCTCCAGGGGCTGCTCCACCCAGCTGGGAGCCGAGCAGACCGTGTGCCGCTGCGACCACCTGACCTTCTTCGCCCTGCTGCTGGTAACAAGCCCGCCCGACCCTGGGAGTCCTCAGCTTCCATCCCAGCCCCAGAGAGGCTCCTGGGCGGGCCAGGGCCTTTGGGGTGCATCAGCCTGGCCCCCAGCTGATGTGGTCTTGACTTGGGCTCATCCACAGAGGCCGATCTTGGACAGGGCCACGGTGGAGGTCCTCACACGCATCTCCCAGGCAGGCTGTGGAGTGTCCATGATATTCCTCATCTTCGCCATCATTCTCTACTTCGCTGTCAGGTGGGTGACCCAGCTCCACTGCACACCCTCTTCTGGTCCTTCTACTGATATCCTCTTTACTCTTTATCTTCCCTCTGACAGTACAGATTGGAGGTTCAATGCGTCAGGGCTGTTTTGTTGCAAGTGCCGGAAACCCAGCCCAGTCTGGCTTCCTGTGATAGGGCATATATGGTTCATGCAATTGAAAACCCCAAGATGTATGGACTTCAGGCAGCGCTGGATCCAGGGCCTCTAAAGCAGTCTCTGGCACCTGGTCTCTGTCTCTGACAGCTTTTCTCTGTCAGTCACATCAGGTGGCTTCCCACTCCAGCCCTGGGGAGACCCAGGCTCATTTCACACCTAAGACAGAAGTATAACCCCAGGTTTGAGGCTTCCTTCATTTATTTCTTTTCAAATTGACATTACTGGTACATTTTATATATACACTATAACATTCAACATTGAGAATTTTTACCTGTATGTGACCCATCTTGATTCTCATTTTTATTTTTTTTTTTTGAGACAGGGTCTCACTTTGTAGTTCAGGGTGGCCCTGAGCTCGCTATGTAGCTCAGGCAAGCCTTGAACTCAGCAATCCTGTCTCTGCCTCCCGAGTGCTGGGATTACAGGCGTGAGCCACCACGCCCGGCACTGTGGTATGTGGTATTGATTGCTGGTGGGCGTGAGTCTCCACGCCCAGCATTGTATGTGGTTTTCAGGGATCGAACTCAGGTCCTTGTGCTTGCGAGGCTGGTGCTGGAATCACTGAGCTAATCCTCTGACCCTTGACTCTCATTTTTTTTTTCCCATTCCTTGCCTTCCCTACAAACCCCTCCCCCATATACCTAAGTTTTGTTTCCTTTTTTTAACCATCAAATTTTTTTTGTTTCCCTTCTTTACTTTCCCCTACCCTCCCTTCCCTTTTCCTTTTGAACTTTTTCTTCCTATTTCATGCTACCATACATTTTGGAGGCCTCTTTTATTTAAAAACTTATTTTTAAATAATGATAGAGGAACTGGAAATTGCAAAAATACGAGTCCATAATTCCTTCTCCCTGTTTCCCCCAGTAGTGACATCTTATATAACACAGTACAGTATCAAAACCAGGATGTCGACAGTGATATAGTACTGCCAACTGGAGTACAGAACTCTTTCAATTTTCATCATTTTAAATATACTTCCATGAGTGTGTGCATGTGCATGTGCATGTGTGTCTGCCCAGGAGCAGGGATATAACTGGTAGGACCCAGCCCCAAATACATATACATGCCCCTTGTATAAACATTATTCAGGTCAAGTGCAGTGGTACAAGTTGTAATCTCACTACTTGGGAGGCTGAGGCAGGAGGATCATTGTGAGTTTGAGTCCAACCTGGGCTACACAGCGAATTCAAGGCCAAGCTGGGTTACCCAGGGAGACTCTGTTTCAAAAACCAACAACAAGCTGGGTGTGGTGGTGCACATCTATAACCCCAGCTCTTTGGGAGGCTGAGGCAGGAGAATAGCAAGCCTGAATCCAGCCCGGGGGATCTTGGGTTAGGGAGACCATGACTCAAAATGAAAAGTAAAAAAGGCTGGGGAAATAGCTCAGTGTGAAGGCCCTGGGTTCGATCCCCAGGACCACAAAACAATAAGAACAGAGAAATTATTCAGAATGTCATGATGGTGACAACAAAGTATTAACCAAGACTAGGGCCCTGGTGAGCTCAGGGCCCTGCAGAAGTCATCATCCATGACACTGGCCCTCTGTGTGCATGTGTGTGTGCGCACATGTGCATGCATGCATGCACACATGCATGCGTACACAGTTTATTCATACAGCAGAATGGAGTTTTGGGGGTCTTTTTTCTTTGGGGTATTTTTTTGGTACTGTGGATGGAATTTAGGACCCTGTACTTGCCAGGAAGTGGAGTTTTACAGCTCTGTCTGCAGCCAGCCCGTGGGGGCAGCCATGAGGTCTGGAGGAAGGGCCCTGATGGCCAGGCCGGCCCAGAGCCTGCTCTCAGAGTGGGTCTGCACAGGACTGAGCCCCACTGCCCTATGCACTTCACGGCTGAGCATGGGGAAGGGCGATCTTCAGGGTCACCTGGGGCCCCACTGAGAGTGGGGAGCAGGGCAGGACAGGCACAGACAGCAGAGAGCTGTCTCCTCGCTCTCCCAAGTCTTGGCCCTGGCCTAGAGGCCCTAGGACCTGACAGCAGCGCCCAGCCTAGCCCGCCTCGTCCCCTGCTACTGCAGCCTCGGCTCACCAGTCTGGCCTAAGCAGTGCCCCCCCCCCATGCTCTGTCATGGTGCCCTGGGCTGCAGCCCCTGAGCCCACCCCCTCCGCCGCAGGCCAGCACCCAAGAGTGAGTGGTGCTGCCCCACCCACCCCCACTTCGAGCACTGGCCTGCAACACCGTCCCCAGCTCCAACAAGCTGAACACCACTTGCCAGTGGGCTGAGTTGCTGGACCCTGTGAGCTGGGCTTGGAGTGCCAGGTGGAAGTGACACCAGCTCCTAAGGGTGGGGCCTGGCACCTCAGGTGAGGGCAGCATTGTCCGTGTTCTCCTCCAGGTCACTCGGGGCTCCCAGCCCTCGCACGAGAGCCCTGAGGCTCTGATTTGTGAGGAACTCCGAGAGGGGGCAGGCCCTGCCAGGGAGCACCAGGCAGAGGTGGCCTGAGCCTCTGCGACTCTCAAAATCCCTGTCCCTCTCTCATCAGCTCTCCCTACTCCGTCCCAAACCTCACCTGTCCATCCTGTACCCACCCTGTCACCCGACTGATGAATCCAGAGCCATCCTGCCCACAGAAAGCTCCTGGCACAAGAAGGGCATGGTTCCGCTGCACTTGTGGGAGTGCCCAAATCAGCCCGGGCTCTGGGACATGTGAGGGCAGCTTCCCAGAAGGAAATGTCCCGTGGGGTTGTGAAGGCAGTGTAGGAGTTGGGCAGGCCAAGAAGGGGCACAGCCAAAGAGGAGGAAGGATATTGAGAGTGGGGGAGGAATGCACCCCATCTCAGGGACAGGACAAAGCGGAAGGCCCTGAGGAAAGGGCAGGCCGTCCTAACGCATGGCAGCCTGTGATGGACTGGCAGAACTGGGACCCGCCGGGACTGGGGGCCTTCAGCCAGCTCCTGGACTCAAACCCGAGGGCTCACACCTGGGCTACTGGCAGGGGCAGAAGCTAGACGAGCGGCAGTGGAGATGCCAGGGTGGCACCCAGACAGTGGCATGCACAAGACTGAGCAGCGGCCTCCAGGGCCCCCCCACTGGCCCTTCTCGCCCCAGGCTCTCCCTGCAGAGGTTCAAGTCCGAAGATGCCCCCAAGATCCATGTGTCCCTGAGCAGCAGCCTGTTCCTCCTGAACCTCACCTTCCTGGTCAGCGTGGGGAGCGGCGTGCAGGGGTCCAGAACCGCCTGCTGGGCTCGGGGCGCTGTGTTTCACTACTTCCTGCTCTGCACCTTCACCTGGATGGGCCTGGAAGCCTTTCACCTGTACCTGCTGTCCATCAGGGTCTTCAACACCTACTTCAGCCGCTACTTCCTGAAGCTGAGCCTGGCAGGCTGGGGTAGGTGCCACCTGGCTGGCCCTGTGTGGCAGGAGGGGCCCTCGGATAAGCCCAGGGCTGCAGGGATGGGCAGTGGAGGGGATTTGGAGGCGGAAGTGCCCAGGATGCCCTGGCAATGCCCACTTGTTGTCCTTGTGCCCAGGCCTGCCTGCCCTAATGGTCATCGGCACTCTGAGTGCCAACAGCTATGGCCTTTACACAATCCGTGACCAGGAGAATCGCACATCGCTGGAGCTGTAAGTGGCGGCCACAGGAGTGGGTGACACCAGATTCGCATCCTGGGGCTGGCAGGAGGTGGGAAGAATGTAAAAGCCAGCGTCTCCAGATCCAGCTGGCTCTGAGCACGGGGTGTAAGCTGAGAGCTGGAGGGGGAAGTTAAATGGGAGAGGGTCCAGGAAGAGGAGGCAAATTTAAAAAGACATCTTCGGGCAAAATAAAGAAGGTGACTTCCCTCCCTGTGCCCAGTACTTAGCCTGGTGAGTGAATCCTGCTGGCTGGATTTCCGGTGCCCTTGGGTGGGGCACAACCTGCCTAATAATTCCAGCAGCCCAGTCTCTCCCCTGACTATCAGGGGTGTGTCTTAAGAGAGCCTGGCCTCTCCCAGCCCTCGGTTTCCTCATCTGTACAACAGGCAGGCTCTTTCTCCCTGTAGTATAAGGAGCAGTGAAGGGGAGCTGAGCCCCTAGACTCCCATCCAATGATTTCCTAGGCTGCTCACCATTGGCCTCCCGGCTTCATGCTACGAGGAGCTACTGGAGCCTTGAACTTGGCCCCAAGACCACAAGTACAGGATCCACGGAGGCCAAATAGATTATCAAAGTATATACGGTGGCCAGGAGAGGACTGCAGTGGACTGGAAGTCACCTGACCATTTAAAGGACTGCCAGTCTAGCAAGAGAAGCAGAAATCTGGGGGTTTATGCCCAGCCTTCTGTTCTCAAATGTGGTTATTAATTTGGGATTTTTATAGTGTGATGTGGGGCAAATGAAGCAAGCTCCTGGGTTGATTCAACCCTTTATATCTGTTGTCTACAGACACCAAGCTGGTCCCTTGCCCAGAGTGACAGCAGGGACAGATGGGTAGAAATGGTGAGAAAGTACCTTCTTGGTCCCAAAAGATCAGCCAGACTTTCTGGAGCTTGCTGTTTAGGGGTATCCTCTCCCAGGCTCTGTGGTCATCCTCCTCCTCCAGGTGTTGGTTCCAGAAAGAATCTGCCCTTTATGCCACTGTCCACGGATACTTCTTCATCACCTTCCTCTTTGGTGCTGTGGTGCTGGCCCTGGTGGCCTGGAAGATATTCACCCTGTCTAGCGTCACAGCAGGCAAGGAGCAAAGACAGAACTGGAAAGCCGTCCTCACTGTGCTGGGCCTCTCAAGTCTGGTGGGCATAACCTGGGGCCTGGCGATCCTCACACCACTAGGCCTATCCACCATCTATATCTTCACCTTCTTCAACTCCCTCCAAGGTGAGGCTCTTAGGCCAAGGAGGCCATGGCCTCCCTGTCTGCCCCAAGGGCTTATGGGAGGTGGGGTAGAGGGTATTTGCAACAAATAGAACCGCACAGAGGCCAGCACAAATCAGGGGTACTGATTTACATATCTGGGGCTTTCTTAGGATCTGGGGCAGGAAATGTGGCTGATTCACATGGTTCAGTACTAGAATCAGGAAAAGCCACCTGAACAAAAACATATTCCTTTTCCCGCTTTTGTTTTGAAGCTGTGTGTTGCTCCTCTCTGGGTGTGTGTACAAACTTCTTCATTCTCTTGCTCTTCCCCATTGCTACCATCACCCCAAGGGGCTGCCCAACATGGCTGCCTCTATATGATGTTGCAAGTCAGCTGATCCTCTCCTCCAATCAGATGTGAGCAGGATGGCAAGATCATGTGATAGGAGAGGGTCTCCAAGGAGCTGTTGAGGGAGGGAGGGGATGTATGTTACCTCTGTCACCTTACCCAGCTTTTCCTTCCTCTGAGATCCCAGGAAAGGAGGAGGAACCCAGAGGGTGGGTCACAATTTCCTTCCCACACCTATATCTTTGCTCCTTGATCCCTTATTCACATACACACAGCTCAAAAAGGCATCCGGCTTGACTCTGAGGGTAACAGGCAAGAAGAGAGTGACAAGACTCATCTAGTCTGGGGCCACTAGGAAATAAGCCAATCTAGATGCAGTGGATACAAATTCACAAGACCAGGGCTGGCTCCTGGTGCCTGTTCGTGGAGGTTGGGGCCAGGCAGATATGGATTCGATTCCCAGCTCCACCCACCATTCCAGGAAGTTATTCAACACTTCCAATCTTCATTCATTTCTCTCCTTTTTTCCCCTCTCTGGTATTGGGAATCAAACCCAGGCCCCTGAGCATGTAAGGCAAGCACTCTCCCAACTGAACCCCTCTTAATTTCTGAAGTCAGGACAATCTTAATTCTCATCTTTCCAGATTTCCTAATGAACAACTAGTCATGGGTGTGCGGGACCTAGTTGGTATTTGGTATGTAGGATATATATTAATAGCGATAGAAACAATCATTTTGGGGCCAATGGAGGCTCTTCCCAGCTGAAGAATTCTGAGTCCATGTCTAGGGAACTCCCATTGGTTAAGGGTTGGGGGAGAGCTATATCTTGAAATTGTGGATTATGTCATTATTTTTGCAGAACTAACTTTAATATTTCAGCCTGCATTCCTCTGTTCAGTTAAGTGTCAGCTGAGGTCCAGGTCATTTGGAATTTCTAGTTTCTTCCCAGCAGGAAAGAAACAAGGCTTAGGTACATTTTAACTGCCCATGGAACACTTGTCAATATTGCTACTGTTGCTTAGCATTTCAGTTACAGATTTCCTTTAAATATACATGTGCTCTTTCTTAGTCCACTTTCTCTAATGTCCTGTATCCCATATCTTCCCTCTTTTTGCTGAAATGTAATCATCTTTTACAGAGGAACAGCGGAGAACCCCACTATTGCAATGGTAGTGGTTTTATGTTTCTGAAAATTCCTTTAGTTTGCTCTTTCTTTTCTGTGATAGTTGTATGAGGTGAGATTTTAAAAACTTTTTTAAAAACATGGTGTGTGTTTTAAGCAGAAAAAATTACAGCAAAAAAGCCCACATTGTCATTAGTCCTCCTCAAAATACTTCCCCCTCGCTTCAAACACACTTATTCCATCATTCTTGCCAATTTCTGTCTTTGCCTGTGCTCCTGTGGCTACTTCAATGTCCTGAATCAATTCAAAATGGTCACCTTTCATGATCATTTTGACTTTGAGGAAGACCCGGAAGTCACATGGTGCCGGATCCAGTGATGCAGTGGAGGGGAGCTCACTGTAGTATTTTTATGAGCCTGCCTTTCCATAGGATGGCGCTCAGCCACAGCTTTCATCATATTTTTGATTACTTTTTTGAATCATGTACAAAAACAAGGGTCCAGGCTGGAGATTTAGCTCAGCGGTTCTGGCGCCTGCCTCGCAAGCACAAGGTCCTGAGTTCGATCCCGGTACCCACATACAATGTTGGGCGTGGTGACTCACGCCCACCAGCCATCAATACCACATACCACAGTGCTGGGTGTGGTGGCTCACGCCTGTAATCCCAGCACTCAAGAGGCAGAGGCAGGAGGATTGCTGAGTTTGAGGCTTGCCTGGGCTACATAGTGAGCTCAGGACCAGCCTGAACTACAAAGCGAGACCCTGTCTCAAAACAAACAAACAAACAAAAAACAGGGGTCCAGCACTGTTTTGAAGTGACAAGAATAATAGGTGTATTCAGAAACAAAGGTAATTTTTTTTTTGGTACCGATAATAGAACTCAGGACCCTGCACTTGCTGGACAGGCGTGTGCCAGTGACCTAACTCCCCAGCCCCAGAAGGAATATTTTGAGGGAGATTCATAGCAATGTGTATTTCACTGGAATATGTTTTTTAAATGTAAACATTTCCCTTATTTTTGATCGGCTCTTGTATATATACATACTTTATTTCAAGGTCTCTTTTCCATTTTCAAAATTTCTTTGTAGTTCTCATATAAGAGTGTGTTTTATTTTTGCCTGGCTCTTTTTCTCAGTGCTTGAACATTTATGATGGAGCCTTTCTGTCCTCAGCAGCCACTGCCCTCCCCCGGCTCACCGAGTTCCTCTCTCCACCACAGGCGTCTTCGTCTTCTGCTGGTTCACCATCCTCTACTTCCCGAGTCGGAGCTCCATATCCTCCTCCTCTGGCACCACAGCCCGCGTGGACCAGGCCCATTCCGTGTCGCAGGAGTAGGAGGCACAGGCCTGCCATCCCATTAGCCCGGGCTCGCTATGTGGCTTCTGTGGCACCTTGACCTGTTCTAGGCCTCCGCTGCCTTCTCTGTGCACTGTAGCTGCAGAGGAGATGATGGGGGACCAGGCTGGACTGTGTGGTCTCAAACATCCCAGTCAGACACGTCTGTGGACCTGGAGTCCACATATTTAGGTTTGCAGAAGGCTGAGTGAGTTCCTGTGGGCCTGAGACCCCTGCCAACAAAGCATCGCCATCCCCTCCTACCCGGCCCCCAGGGTGACACAGCCCCTTGAGGGATCCCCTAGCGTCCCCCCCCCCCCTGTCACAATTCTGTTTTCTGACTGCCTGTCCGGAGGTCACTCTCCCTTGGGGCACCAGGAGTTGTAAACTGAAAGCTAGTCTGGGAAGGGCTGGTTCTGGTCTCTGTCCACCCACCAGTGCCCATCCTCATGGAAGAAACCCTGGCATTCGCTGCTGTCGGCCTCCAGGGGAACCGGAAGACAGTGGTTTTCAGAGATTGTACGTGTGTGTGTCACCTGGGTCCCGGGTAGATGGCTGACCCCCTGATTTGCTGTCGTCATGGGAGGCAGAAGCAACGAGCCCAGGCCTCACACAGCCAACCAGTCGGTGTATGGGGTCGGGGGCGAAGGGGGAGAGGCTTGCTGGGCAGAGGGTGGGCACCACCCATCCCAAGCAGGGCCCTGGGCAGCCTCACTCCCCACTCCAGCCCAGCCCAGGCCCAGGGTTGGCCCATGTCAGCCCAAACTGGCGCAGATATTTCACTAAATATTCACATTTGCTGGTTGAGCAGATGGATGTTTTGGCAGGGCTCTAAGTCAGGCGACGCCCAGCTCGGGGATGTCAGCTCCAATAGCTGGGCCTCCTGTCCTAACTGCAGACCAGTTTCTCAGTGGGAAGCACAAAGCAGCAGAAACAGTGGAGATAGAGGAGAGATGTACAGAGGACGGGCAGATAGACGTGGAAAGTGACGGCCGTGGCCAGCAGAGCCTCCGCCCTCTCCCCACCCACTCCTCCCCCAACCACCCACCCTCTCCAGTGTCACCACAGACTTTACAGGAGGGCAGTTACCGCCTCCCACACTGTGGGTGCTCTCTGGGGTGGAGGTGCTGAGGTCCACACAAGGGGCAGCTCCCTTGTCCTCCTCCCACCCATGAACAGGGCACCAGAGCCATGACGGGAAGGCAGCTGCTTTGTGCAAGCCATTGTGCTCTTGGAAGGGAGATTCTGGGGTATGGGCATTGTGTGTTGGGCCACAGTGTTTTTGTGGACAAATGTGGTCTCTCTGGGGACTTATCTATGTGGACATCTGTTTTTCATGCTGAAGGACTCAGCTTCTGTACCCCAAAGTCTCTGAGTAACCTGAGCAACAGCTGTCCTCATCAGTGTGACAGACCGTGTTTAGTCCTGGTTCTGCTGCCCAGGAGCTATGTGACCCTGGGCCCGCCTATCCCCTCCTCTCTGAGTCTCATGTTCACCCTCCATTAAAATAAAGAGAGAGATAATAAAGTCCTTGCTTCATCTAAGAGCAGTAAGGGGTGTGATGAAAACAAAGTGCCCAACACGCAGCGGGAATGTTTGGCTCCCCGTCCCGGCCCAACCCCTTGACTCGGGGAAGGCGCTGGGGAAGTGGAGGCCTAGCAGCCTGCCTAAAGCCTCTCTTGGGGCCGTGCTGCAGCTCCTCCGCGAGGCTGGCTCCTCTCCCCAAGCTCTCCCTGACTAACTGCAGCCTCACCAGACATGCTGGGTCTCACCAGCACACACTCCCGTCAGCAGGCCAGAGGCAGCAGGTGTTTTCTGGCTGGCTCTCCAACCCAGGGTGAGCTGAGAGGCCCCGGTCACTGCAGAAGTGGCTCCCAGGGCCCGGCTGAGAGGGCTTAAGGCCCCAAGGCCAAGGCTGATAGACAGAAGTCCAATTATTGCCAGGCAGCTCTGGTGACCAAGGAGGGGTTGGAAACAGCCCTGCCTCAGCCTGCCTGCTCCACACTGTTCTTAATTGTCCACAGCCAGGCCTCAGCTCCTGGCCTGCACAGTCAGGTACACAAAGGGACAGTCTACACGAGACACTGGCTCTGAGCTGCCCACCGTCTGGCCCTTGGGCAAGCATGAATGAGACTGAGTCCTCTCTTGGAAGTGGCCATCAGGGAGCAGCAGGTGGTCCCTCTCCACCAGGTCTGCAGCCCCCTTTCTCTCTGCCATGTCTTCCTCTGCAGCATTTTATTACAGCATCACAAACATGCAAGACATAAGAAGGAGTTTTTGCTCTATGTTCTCAGATGACAACATTAAAAGATCTAAAATCCCCTATAAATTAATCTATTAGTTTAATGCAATGCTGATAATGATGCCAGTTGGTTTCATTTTTTTAGACTCTCCAAAAAAATACTCTAAAATGTATGTGGAGGTATAGAAGCTTCAAATTACTGTCAGTCTTAATGAAAGAGGGCCCAGGAGGAAGACTTGACCTCCAGATATAAGAAGATATTTACAAGGTTAGAGTGCTAAAGCCCACACGGAGGCTGCATGGATAGAAAGGGAAAAAATGAACAGAAGAGTGCACTCAGCCACAGGCTTACAAATAATGACAAAGGTGGCACTGCTAACAGAGATAGGTTGTCTGCTGGTGGTGTTAGAAAATGGCAAACGATCCTACACAATCCTACTAGTCCACACACACAGGTGGTCTCCAGGCGCATTAAAGGTCTAAGTAAAATGGGCCAGAGATTTAACTCAGTGGTTCCAGCGCCTGCCGCCAGCGCAGGATCCCGAGTTTGATCCCCTGTAACCACATAGCACAATACTGGGCATGGTGACTCACACCCACTCACCAGCAATCAGTACCACACACCACAGTGCCGGGCATGGTGGCTCACACCTGTAATCCTAGCTCTCAATCCCAGCACTCAGGAGGCAGAAGCAGGAGGATTGCTGAGTTTGAGGCTTGCCTGGGCCACATAGTGAGCTCAGGGTCAGCCTGAACTACAAAGGGAGACCCTATCTCAAAAAAAAAAAAAAAATCTAAGTGGGAAGACAAAACTATGAAGTTATGTAGCACAATATTTTGTGATCTAGGAACCAGGAAGCTCCCTCAAACAAAAAATTCACATAATGGCCTGAGGTGTTCAACAGTTTCATAAGAGGAAACAAGTTAGCACAGGAAGCATACTTACAGTCATTAGACTGCACATTGAACAGCAAGGATCGCCTTGTGTCCCTATTAAGCTGGCCACTGTGGCAAAGCTAGATACTGCTAACAGCAGGGACAAGGGTACGGGATCCCTGCACAGGGCAGCAGCAGGGGGAGCCAGGCTATTTTAGCTGCCTTCAGAAAGACACGTGACACTGAAGAGGTGACTATCTCACTCCTGGACACTGATCCCAAGGCCATGGTCTTCCAGGGCTGGAAGGGACGTGACCGATGACACAATTGCACTGTTTGTGGTGGGAGGGAGTTGGTGTTCTTTGTGGCTGGATTTGTCTCAAAACATAGGCAGAGGAATTCCCTTAAGGGATTGTCCCAAACTGTGCAGCTTGGGCTGCTTGAGAGTCCAGGGAGAAGCACTGAGCGCCAGGGTGATGAGGTGTTAGTTCTGAAGTTTGTATGGGACTCAAGGAGTTTGGCTCCTTAAGGGCTGGGACTAGTTTCTTTCTATGTGCTTGATCTCTCTGTGGTTCAGGCAATTGTAAGCAACTGTTTCGGTGGCTGTGCCTGTTCCAGGCCCCTGCCTAGGTTCAAGCCTGCAGGGAGACATGAAGCTGTGGTTCAAGCAGCTGCCAGGGGCACTGTGTTTCTCAGGACAAAGAGAGAAAGTAGGGTGAGCTGGGGGCCCTGCATGGGAAGGACCAGTGGGGAGTTAGTGTGGGTCCTCGAAGCTTCAGGGGTGGAACCTGGCAACACATCTCCCAGCAGAAATGAGAAGCAGGCCAGATGATCACAATATCATTCCATACATTAAGAACACCAACATGCAAAACAGTACTCATTTTGCAAAACAAAACAAAAACATCAGAATGGTTTCCTGTCAGAGGTAGGGAATGGGACTATAGAGATAAAGGGTAATAAATAAGCAAATACATAAAAGGAGTACAGTGTTGCAAGGAAAAAACAGCCTAGCTTCCATCCCACCAGCCCAGCATCTCCCTCTCTCCCTCCCTTCTCTTCCTACCTCTGTCCCACACACGTTCCCCCAAGCTCAGCTTGCTGCTGGGCACCAAGGCTGGCACCCTGGAATGTTCCCAGAAGGCCCGTGTGTTAAGGGCTCGGTCCCCAGACACTGGCATCACTGGGAGGTGGTGGAGTGGGAGACCTTAGGTCGTTGGGACCATACCCTTGGGGGGACTGTGGGTCTCTTCCCTCTTTCACTCCTGGACTCACAAGGTGAGCGGTCTCCCCTGTCTGCCTCCCACCATGACAGGCTATCTCACCCCAAGCTCCAAAGCACAGAGCCCACTGATCATAGACTGGAACTAGGGTAAAAACTATTTTATCACTGTGTTATATAAAGATGTGCAAAATCCATGTATGTTCTTTACTACCCTATTCTATTTCTCTTCTGATGTGTGCATGCTGGTGGGGGGCAAGCTGGGGATTGAACCCAGGACCTTACACATGCTAGGCAGGCCCTCCAGCATGAAGCAAGAACCTCAACCCCTCTTTTCAATTTTTTTCTTTTTTGAGACAGAGTCTTGCTTTGTAGCTCAGGCTGGCCCTCAGCTCACTATGTAGCCCAGGCAAGCCTTGAACTCAGCAATCCTCCTGCCTTTGCCTCCTGAGTGCTGGGATTACAGACATGAGCCACCATGCCCGGCACTGTGGTATGTGGTATTGACTGCTGGTGGGCATGAGTCACCAGGCCCAACATTGTATATGGTTACTGGGATCGAACTCAGGACCTTGCACTTGTGAGGCAGGCACCAGAACCACTGAGCTAAATCTCAGGACCCCTCTTCTCAATTTTTAAGAAATTCAAATAAAACATTTTTGTAGGATGCTAACCTAATAGATGAACTTTCCCCCTCTGGAGACGTCATCCACACAGAGGGCCAGCTGGACTAGACCTAGCTCTCACTCAGGCAGCCCGCAGAACCACACTGGCTTCAGCAGCCTGGGTAAACACCATGCCACCCCTGTGGTGGGCACGGGCAGCTTGGCCAATGTTTAGCAACTAGTTTCCTGAGGAATAAACCCTGGTCTGTAGCATTTGCTAATTTCCACAGTGTAATAACACAAGGCCAGTTTTAAGCTATTGCTCTGACATTACTCAGTGGAAGCTGGGGAGAGGTGTGTAGTGCTTCCAACTGTACAGAGAACACCCTAATACAAACTACCTCAAGAGCCCAGGTGATAGCAAAATAAAGTATAATAATTAGGAAGTAATACATTTTGAGTATTTATTACTTTTGTCTTTAATGTCATTACTTTCTTATAGGTTTTTATCATTTAATTTTTAATAATGCCATGCTTAATGACTGACTCACAAAAATTCCTTAAAATTTAACTGACAAGGGCCGGAGGGTTAGCTCAGTGGTTCCGGTGCCTGCCTCGCAAGCTCAAGGACCTGAGTTTGATTCCCCGTAACCACATATAATGCTGGGCGTGGAGACATGCCCACCAATAATCAACACCACATACCACAATGCCGGATGTGGTGGCTCACGCCTGTAATCCCAGCACTCGGGAGGCAAAGACAGGAGGATTGCCGAGTTCGCGGCTTGCCTGGGCTACATAGTGAGCTCAGGGCCAGCCTGAACTACAAAGCGAAACTCTGTCTCAAAAAGCAAAAAAAAAAAAAAAAAAAAAAAAAAATTTAACTGACAATTCCCTCTTGCACACTGGTGCAAGCCTATCAAGGCTGGGGACCTGTTTGATAACAGAAGACTACATTTCCCAGAAGGCTCCTCTCCTAGGACCAGCCCTCAAATGTAACCATGGAGATAGCTAACAGATAGCGATGCCATCCACAGTGGGTAAGGAGGGTGCAGGGGTGGTGTTGGGGGCTGGACTGCCTGCCAGTGGGAGGAAGAAGGAGGTAGGGTAAGGAACTTCTCTGACCTGGAGTCTCTAGTCTTGATCTTGGTGGGAAAATTTTGTTTTATTTTGGTGTGTGTGTGGTGGGGGGTGTTCAATGGGCAGGAGGAAGTTACTGCTAGGAAGTGGTGTGCAGGGCTTGTGTTAGGCAGGTTCCAGGGAATTTTGAGGGGCCCTCCCCCAACTTGGCTGAGGAGAAAATAAAGTGTCACAGTCTGGCCCCAGCCCCATCTCTGAAAAGGTGTTCCATGACCTTGGGCTGAGTCTCTGCCCATCTACCAACCTACCCCTTTGCCTTCTTTCCATCCTACTTCCTGGCTCACCACTCCCTCACCCCCACCATCCCTTCTAGAACTTTCCCATCTCCTGAGGCTCTGAAACTCATGTATTTCAGATGTATGTGGATTCATATCTCAAATCTACCACTTAGTGCTGTGACCTTAGGTGGTTCACTTAACTTCTCTAGGCTTCAGTCTACACATCTGAGAAGTGGATCCTGACTGGCCCTGCTGGACAGGAGCCCTCACCTGCCTGGGACTCAGGCATGCTGACACGCCCCAGTGAGGGCATCTAGTCCTTCCCGAGTCCCAGTGCACACTGTCAGAACTGAACAGGAAGCCATCCCTTTTTCTGTTTGTGAGCCTCACTGGGTGTTTTCCTCTTATTTTTTAACAGTGCAGAAGATAGAACTCAGAAACATATTCTAGGCAAACACCCTAACTAGCCGTGCCCCCAAAGGTCCCCTGTTTTATTGCAGAAGGGGAAACTGCGGCCTGGAGGGCTGAGGCCCCAGCAGGAGCTGTTGGTAGAGCCAGATCCTGCCCTGGCCTAGCTCAGTCCTGACACAGCTGTGACTCGGCTCCCCAGGGGCAAGGGCGGCCTGGGTGGGGAGTTGGTGGCTCCTTGCACCTGCTCTGTGTGGTTCTAGGTATTGAACTCATCCACATCCCTGCCTCCTTCTTAGTTCCGGTTCCTCTCCCGGGGGACAAATCTGAGGAGACCCTGCTCTTCTATCTGCATGCCCCCATGTCCCCCCACATTGATGGGTTGAGCCACTGGACCTCTGTCCTGTTTGCAGTTAGGAGAGCAGATCTAAGGGCCAGTGGTAGAAAGGCCCCAGCTGGAGGCACCTACTGGGTCACCTGGGCTGGCACTGGACAGCCTAAAATGGACCCAAAGAGAGGCTGAGTTTCTTCATGTACTGGAAATCTGGAGGTGGCACTTGGGTCTCCATAGTGTCCCTGGGGACCCCGGCCCTCTCTCTCTCCACCACCTGTATCCTTAGCAGGTAGGCTTGGCGTTCATGTGCGGACTCCTTACAGGCAACCTCCAGCGCATGCTCAAATCCTTAACACTCCACCCTGCAGCTTTGGCTCACATCTCATTGGCCAGAGCTGGGATGCATCGTAAGCCAGGGCAGTCTGGGGAGCAGAGCATCTCAAACCAGGCCCCCTTCAAAGTGCGTTGTGCTCTAGGGAAAGGCCCCAGAGTTTTGGGTAGGGGGCCAGGAGTCCATGTTAGTGAGGTTTTGCCCTGTGGCGATAGGCCAGTTAGCATCTCAGTGTGCACCTGAGAGTGATAGCTGTCCCCCCACACCTTTTTGTCTAAGTGCCTTGACAGAACCCTACTCTTGCTCTTCCTGTGCCTCAGTCTCCAGTTTGATCATTTATCTTTCACCTGCCACCTTCCTTTTTTCATCGTATTCTTCATCTTATTATTTTGAATAATTTTCTTTAAGCCAAGTCACTTATTGATCTTTATATATATATATATAGGGTCTTGTTTTGTAGTTCAGGCTGGCCCAGAGCTCACTATGTAGCCCAGGCAAGCCTCCAACTCAGCAATCCTCCCGACTCTGCCTCCCGAGTGCTGGGATTACAGTCACGAGCCACCACGCCCGGCACTGTGGTATGTGGTGCTGATTGCTGGTGGGTGTGAGTCACCATGCCCAGGATTGTTGTATGTGGTTACCCAGGATGGAACCAGGGACCTTGTGTTTGCTAAGCAGTTGCTGGAACCCCTGAGCTAAATCTCCCACCCTTAATAAATAAATCTTAATAGGAAAAATTATGCTATGTAACTTTAGTAGCTTCACTTGTCAGAAAGAGAAGGTAACTCAAAAATAAAGTTAAGAACACTAAAGCCACATTGGAGACTTCAGGCTAGCCGCTCCTGCTCAGGCATGACTCCCAACCTGAGGCCTAAGTGTATTTGTTGATTTGCAAATGGTAGAAGTGTTAACATACATGCAGACACTCTCTTCCTAATCAAACAGATGTTTAGCAGGGATTACCTCCTCCCTAAGTGTTTGAAACCTCCAGAAACAATTCCCAGGGCCATGTGGATAGTCCGGACAGCTCTGCCTGGTCTGACGGGGCGTGCTGAGAGCATCTGTCCTTCCCTCCAGAGACATCATCTCCAGACAGCCAGAGGCCGCCAGCATGGAGGTCCTGAGGGAGAAAGTGGAGGAAGAGGAGGCCGCTGAGCGGGCTGAAAGGATAGAGAAAATGAGGCCAGCGGAGCCGCGGAAGGAGGAAGCCATCCTGACCCAGGAGATTCTTAAAGACCTAGAGAAGCAGCTGTTGGAAATTGAAGTTCCGATGCCAGCAAAGTCCCTGTGAGTGTGCCAGGACAAGGGCAGACCAGGGCTGGGCACAGAAAGAGCCAAGCAGAACAGTGGCACCCAGGCTGGGGAAGGACCGAAGACACGGTGGAGTTAGCTAAGAATGGGTGTTCTGCTTGGCGGCCTGGGCTGAGTGCCCACCTGCTCCTCCCTGGCAGCATAACTTTAGGCAAGTCATCGACCTCTCTGTACCTCCCTTTGTCATACCACAATGCCGGACGTGGTGGCTCACGTCTGTAATCCCAGCACTCGGGAGGCAGGGACAGGAGGATTGCTGAGTTCGCGGCGGCTTGCCTGGGCACCATTGTGAGCTCAGGGCCAGCCTGAACTACAAAGCGAGACCCTGTCTCAAAAGCAAAAAAAAAAAAAAAGTGCTGATGCTGGCCAGTGGCCCACGTCTGCCATCCCAACTACTCACAGGGGCTGCGGTAGGAGGGTCACAGTCTGGGGCCAGCCTGGGAAACTTAATGAAACCTGATATCAAAAGAAAAAATAAAAAGGGGTAGGGATGTGTGAAGGAAGGAGGGGAGGGAGGGAGGGAGGAAGGAAGGAAGGAAGGAAGGAAGGAAGGAAGGAAGGAAGGAAGGAAGGAAGGAAGGAAGGAAGGAAGGAAGGAAGGAAGGAAGGAAGGAAGGATGTGCAGACACCAATAGCGATGCCAGCTGTGAGGATGCAGTAGAGTGGATGGCAGGTTCTCCTAGTACCCAGCATAGCCTCACCGGGACCGACGCCATCTTCACTGTGGCACAGGATCGGGACGGAGGACACTGTTGACACCTCCAACCTGCCCCTTTCCTTCAAAACCAACACAAGCAAGGAGGAGCAACTGCTACAGGTGGCCGACAACTTCTCCCGCCAGTACAGCCACCTGTGCCCAGACCGTGTGCCTCTCTTCTTGCACCCCCTGAATGAGTGTGAAGTGCCTGTAAGGCTGGGACCTGAGGGCAGGGCCCAGGGTGGAGGGAGGTGACCCCGGTCCTCCAAGGTCCCCGCAGCATAACTGCAGGTGCCAGTGGGCCGCTCAGCCCTGCAAGCCCAGGCAAGGAGGCAGAGCTGATGGTTTCCGGGGACACTGGGGCCTGGGGTTAGCGGATCAGGGGAAGAAGGGAACAAGGTCTGAGTATGGATCTGACTTTTTAATGTGGCAGTTGACACAGTGTTAGAAATTCCCATGTGGGCTAAATAAATCAGGGCTTAGGGGCCCTGTCGGCCTATGGGTTATTGTACAAGTTGGGGGTTAATCCCATGCTGTTCTATCGACAGATGGGGAAACAGGCTCAGAGCAAACCAGTGAGCTGCCGAGGGTTACAGGGTGGGAAGGAGGAAGCCAGTGCATCTTGGTGCAAGTCCTAGTCTATTTTGTTCCATTTCTCTGCCCTTTCCTGGTGGGGTTCACCTCTAAAACTGGAACGTGCCCAGGAGCTGCCCCCACCCAGACCTCTGCGGGGCTTGGCTGGGCTTCCGTCTGGCAGGAGACCTGCTCTGGACTTCCTGAGTCACCTCTGCCAGCTCATCGAGCCTCAGTGTCCCCTATCGGTCCCTGGGGGTTGCAATAAGGGATTCTCTAAGGCCTCCTGAATCTATATCCTGAGTAAACTTGCCCTGCCTCAGCGCCGATAATACGGTAGGCACCTCCCAGTCATCGCCACTGCTCCACCAATAGCTGCCATGAGCCAGACCTGGGCATCGCCTTTCCATCCAGGCGCTGCTTTGCTAGCACCTAGCGCCTGGTGCCCAGGGCTCTCAGGCCTGGCCCGCTGCATAGGTCTCTGTCCCCGGGGTCTCCCTATGCATCGGAGTAAAGAGGCCACTCCAGGCAGGGATCGCAGGAGTCCCTACTGTGCATGGCCCCCCGGCATGATCTCTTCCCCCGCAGAAGTTTGTGAGCACTACCATCCGGCCCACCATGATGCCATACCCTGACCTTTACAACTGGGATGGCTGTGCCAACTTTGTCGCTGACTTCC
Source organism: Thryonomys swinderianus (assembly GCA_004025085.1). Classification (NCBI taxonomy): domain Eukaryota; kingdom Metazoa; phylum Chordata; class Mammalia; order Rodentia; family Thryonomyidae; genus Thryonomys; species Thryonomys swinderianus. The sequence continues at coordinate 4,704 of PVIC010022288.1, read as the reverse complement.
TCACCTGGATGCCCCTGCCTGACCCCCTCAAGCCGGTAGGTGGCCCTTGTAAGCTGCATGCGTAGGCCCAGTAGACCAGAGATGAAAAGCCAGGCAAGGCTGGGGGGGGAGAGAAGCTCAGACAGGCTCGGAAGCAGCCCGAGGGAGAGATGCCAGGTGCCTGCGGGCACACAGCAAGCCCGCCTGCCTCTTGCTGCCTCAACTCCCTGCGGGATGTCAGAAGGTGTAGAAAGGTGGCCATGCAGTGTGCCCAGCCGCCCATAGCCCTCAGCCCGCCTCCTGGACAAGCTGATCACCACCCACAGCCCTCGCACCTGTATTCCTCGACCACGGTGCTCAGACAGCAGAAGGGGAACTGCTTCGACTTCAGCACGCTGCTGTGTTCCATGCTGATCGGCGCCGGCTACGACGCCTACTGTGTCAGTGGGTACGGCTCTCAGGCCCTGTGCAGCATGGACCTGAGCCGGGAAGTGTGCCCGCTCACCGTACAGCCCAAAGAGGTATGGCTGCTGTCCCTAAGGGTGCACACACCATGCTGTGCCACCCTTAAAGGATCGCGTCCCTGCCCTGGCCACAGGGATGCAGCCCTGTCACTAAGCGCCCCTTGGCTGTCCTTGAGTCCAAATTCCACGTGCCCCTGCACCCCCAAAGCCTGTTCCATTTTCCATGTACATTTGACAAAAAAATCCACCTGACATTCGCAGCTAATGAAATGTCAGCATAAGGCTAGGGATTCAGCTCAAGTGGTACCATGCCAACCTTGGACACACAAGGGCCCAAGTTCAATCCCCAGTACCACAAAAAAAAAAAAAAAAGAAAGAAAGAAAGAAAAAGAAAAGAAAGAAATGCCAGCATGCATGAACAGAAATATGATTCTCAGTCCTCTCCCCCTACCCAGGGAAAAGGCCTGTTTAATTAGGGAAAAAAAAAAAGAAGGAAAGAAAGAAACGTGACCCTCCCGGACGTGGTGACTGTTTTCCTATAAGGCCAGAGCTGCTGTGACCACGACATGCTCTTAGTGAACTCTAGTGGCCAGACTCTGCCAGCCATCGCTTTACGTGTGGAAAATAGTTCCACCACAGTGCTTTCCATGATTGGGCGGACTCTAGGGCTGCGGTCACGGTCAAGCCACCAGGGGACCCAGGACGGGGACCCAGGGGCCTGAGGCCCCCAGCAGGACGCACAGCACCTGCAAACCTGAGCATCTGAGCCCCAGGCTCAGCAGAGGGAAAGCAAGCAAAAGGGGGTCCTGCTCTCCACGGGAAGGTGAAGCAAAAGTTGCAATGTGGCTGAAGCTTAAAAGCCTCTGAGATCACACGTAGGCTTTTAGCCAAATGTTAATAATCAAAATTATGTAACAGTAGCAGAGGCAGAGAACTCAGGTCTGCAGACCGCATTTGTGCCCACACACTCGGCTGTGCCTCGACAGTCCTGAGGCACTTATGGTACAGAGGAGTCTGTGGGACCAAATAGGAAAGTGAAATCACGTGACCCGCGTCACACCAAAGGTGCAGGGAGACCCAGCGACGGCAGCCTCTAAACCCTGGAGGCCCCCTGTTTCTTTCTCAGACTGTCACAGGCTCGCTCCTGCAGCCCTGCCGCGCTCTTACGTGAAACACGTCTCACCACCCAGCACATCTGTACACCTGTGAGTATACTCACACGTGCCAGCACACATACACATGCATACGTTTGTAGGCACACATGTACATCCACGCCCACAGGTGCACACACTCACACACTCACTTTCACACACACACACATGCACACACATAGGCTTTTCTTTTCCTTCCCAGTCTTGCAAATTCATTCAACCAACACATGAAACCACCCATGACAAGATCTGAAAAATCTGACCCTCCATTTGCCCCACCTCTGGATCAGATCCAGATCACGCTGGGCAGGCGTGGGGGATGAAGAGGAGAAACTCCTGTCCCTCCTCGGCCTGGAGGGACCTCGTGTGGGTATTTCCCCATCCTCCGCAGCTCGAGGCTGGGAAGAAGTTCCCCAGTATCTCATCCGCGCACAGAGCAGCCTGAAACCCAGAAAGACCAGGCCTGGCTCTCCCTCTCCCTCTGCTGTCAGAGCCACCCATCTGGCGGGCTCTAGGAGCAGCGGCCAGCCCACAGACCCAGGGCCAAAAGGTCTCAGCTGTGGGGCCTCGTGAAGGGTGTGGCTCAGCGTCAGTCACCTTCCTCTCCTGCTGGGTGACAGACAGTCCGGAAGAAAGAGAAGGCGCAGCCCAAGAAGTACACCATCAAACCGCCCAGGGACCTGACCAGCAGGTTCGAGCAGGAGCAGGAGCAGGAGCTCAAGCAGCAGCAGGAAGCCAAAGCCCAAAAGGAGAAGCTGCGGTGGGAGGAAGAGCAGCGCCTCCTGGTGGGTCCCCTGGGGTCCTCGCCCTGCTGGGCAGTGGGGGACATCCCTAGGGATACCCTGAGGGCCATGACAGGCCCAGTTCTCCTGGAAGGATGAGGAAAGGAAGCCAAATGGTTCCTTTCTTTTGATTCACCTGCAAACAATTTACCCAAGGGAAGAATTAACTCTACTTCCTCCCAGAGTCTCAACACACAGAGTCAGGAAAACCCCAATACCTAGAGTCCAGTTTGTGACCCGAAGACAGCCCCCCCCCCCCCGTTTTATTCAGTCAAACACTGGGCTCAGAGCTGGGTGATGGAAACAGCCAGGCAATGGTCCCTCTGGAAAAAACTCAGCTCTCCTGTGGTTCCCCAGCCCTGGGGCAATGCCAACAGACACCCAGCTGGCTGGCGGTCACCTCTTTCCTGTGCAGGAGGCAGAGAAGGCAAAGCCTGACCCCCTGCACGGCCTTCGGGTGCACTGCTGGGTCCTGGTGCTGTCAGGGAAGCGAGAGGTGCCCGAGAGTTTCTTCATCGATCCGTTCACGGGCCGCAGCTACAGCACCCAGGATGACCACTTCCTGGGCATCGAGAGCCTCTGGAACCACAGGAACTACTGGATCAACATGCAGGACTGCTGGAACTACTGCAAGGTACTGCGGTCACAGGGAGGACAGGGAGGACAGGGAGGACAGAGGAGCGGGGCGGCCTGGGAGACGCCTCTGGCCGTGAGCGCATCACACTTCCCGTGGCTGCGTCCTGACGGCCCATGCGCTTGGTTACCAACAATCGTTCTGGGAGGATCAACACCCGTTAAAGATGTGCACTGTGTGAATGAGTATTTTTTAAAACTCTGCATTGAAATATAAGATACATGCTGTCCCACGTCATGTGTGTGCCCTAAGTGTATAGCCCAGCGGATTCCCATGGATCAAGCACACTTTTATTCCCTGCACTTGGATCAAGTGGGACAGCGGGACATGGCGACATGTACCGATAAACCTACCACCGAGGGAGGCTGAGACAGAAGGATCTCGAATTATGTGTACATGTGCTTTTAACTTAACTGCCTGGCCTTCACACACACACACACACACACACACACACACACGAGTGTACATTTTAAAATTTACACACCATGAGCCCTCTACAGAACCAGCACCTCAGAAGTGCCTTCGCCCCCTGCTGGTCACGAACCCCATCACTGAGCGCTTACCCAATTCTAAGCATGTCTGTTTCCTCTTGTTTCCGACCTCCTATGAGTTGAATTACACGGTGTCGATCCACAATACCGGCACTTTTTCACTCACTGCTGTGTCTGTGCGACTCATCCGTATTTTGTGTGTAGCTGTGGTTTGTTCGTTTTCATTGTGTGTTAACTTGCCGTTGTTTAAGCACAAGCAGAACTTACTTTTCTATGCTAGAGTTTCACCTTTAGATATTTGGATAGCGCTGCGGTGAACCTTTCGCCATGTACATGTCAGGAAACATGTATTCATTCTGCTGAGCAGACCCTTAGGGAGGCAGAGCCTCATTTCAGGGGATTCTGCCCGTTCTTAGAATCGTCAGGCTGGTCACACTCCCAGCAGCGGGTGCGGGGGCGCCTGGAGTCCATCCATGCCTCTGTCTTCGTCGTCTCAGCGAGTCCGTGAGCGTTCAGTGGCAGCGCTGTGCCAGGGCAGCGCAGGCTCCGGCCACAGTGTACCCCAGGGGTAGTGCAGAAGAAATCCAATAAGCCCACTGGACTTGCTGGACTGGAGCTTGGGCCTCCAGGCTGGGTCCTATGCTCTTTTATGGTTTCCAAGGCCTCTATTCCTGACCTGGCCAGTTTCCTAAGGTAGACCTTGAGCTTCTTGCTCTCTATTCTGATGCGACTTCTAAGGAACTACTGTCACCCACTGTGGGAGCCAGGCAGGGGCAATATGAAATGAGGGCAGATTGTCTGCCCCTGGGGCAGAAGTCAGAAGTTTGGAGACAGAGCTGGGTGCAGAGCTGCGTGTCTGTAATCCCAGTGTCCTGGGAGGCTGAGGCAGGAAGATCATACATTTTCACGGGGCAACTTCGGGAGACCCCGTCTCAAACCATAAAAAGGGCTGAGGACGTAGCTCAGCATGAAGGTTTTAAGTTTAATCTCCGTTACTGGAAATAAAAGTTCTAGGCCAGAGACACCTCTCTCTTCAGCAGATGACAATTTCCCCTGCGTCCTGTGAGGAGCCTGGTTTCAGCACCTCAGTTCTCACTGGCCTCACAGGGGTGTGGAGAGTAATACTCAGGTGCCTCCCGGGCCCTGGCCAAGCAGGAAGTGTGAGCTCTTAACACTCTCACTTCACAGATAAGAAAACCGAAG
>PVIC010022287.1:0-27795 GCA_004025085.1 Thryonomys swinderianus | reverse complement strand
TGGCTTATACATGCTGATGAGGTTGACATCTGTAAAATTTAAATCACTAAAAGGAAGGATCTAGAAAGGTGATAGGTAGATGTGGATGAAGAACAGCCTGCATAAAAATGAGGTTTGAAGAAGGATTGTAGTTTGGTCATGGCGGTGATAGGATGAGAAATTCACTATAGAGAATTTAGGAATTAAGAGTCTAGGTTTTGGAACAATTATTTACATGAAAATTTAAGCCACTAAGAATAACTGCATTCGAGAGATGCAGATGAAAACAACACCGAGATTCTATCTCACTCCACAAAGCATGGCTGCTATCTTGAAATCAACCAGCAACAATTGCAGAAAGTAACAGAAGCTAAAATGCTCAAGAAATATGTATTAATGTCTTCAGTAAAGGGGTATGTTGATGATATGGTTTATATATAGGATGTCCCATTTTTTTGTTTTGTTTTTATTCCTAGGCAAGAAGGAAAGATAGTTTAGGAGCAGAGAAATGGAGTCCCTCCCAGACATAAGGAGCTAAGGAGTAAAAAGGAAAGTCATCATTTACTAGGGATTCTATAACTTCAATAGAAAAGATGACCTATCCTTGCACTTTGGATCATGGCTGTGTGTACATTTCAAAGGGCGTTGGAAGTTGGGAAGCAGTGGGAGATGGACACAGCATTCCTACACAATTGGAGTTGGATGTTCAGGAGTAATCTGGGCATTGAGATATTCTCAGTGACTAAGGAGAACAAGGGAAATGAGGAAAATAGGGCTTAAGGTGAGTGGCTCCGAGATGATCAGGGTGGATTGGTGGCGAGAGAGGGGCGAGGAATTTGCAGGACCAGGGTGTTGTGGGTTCCGTGTTATTCCTCTAGAGAATGGTGGACGTGGAAGGATGAGGGGAGAACAGTGTCGCAAAGATGAATAGACGTCAGTATGTATTACACTTGATCTTAGCCAAAAGGCCGAGAAGCGATATGTCAGTATATATTAAATGACAGTCTAATGAGCAAATATTACAGTCATGGAAGTATAACATTCATTTCACCCTCTTTATTTCTCTTTGTCTTCATTATTATCTCATCTGTGACTATGATACATAAGATATTTATTCTAAGTCAGGTAATATAGCTTCCTCCCCCTTTCTCTCTCTCTCTCTTCAGTACTGGGGATGAAATTCAGGACCTTGTGCTTGCCAGGCAGGCATGGTACTGCTGAATTACATCCCAGCCCTGCCAGTTAGTATAGTTGGAATGTAGATATACTTTATATTGTTAATTTCTCACAAGATGGATATTGTGAATTTTATTTTAAAGTTTTATTATCATGTGTTTTTAACTGACAAGTAAACTTGATATATTTGTGATATACAACATGGTGCTTTGATAGACATGTACATTGTGCAACAACTAACTCGGACTATTTAAGACTCTGTACGGGGTCTCTTTCCCAATACTCAGGCAAAATATCAGCCAGAAACACCTTGATGGAAGGGTGTGGTGGGACAAGCCTGCTCCTTCCAGGAGGCCAGGAACCAGAGCACGGGGAGGGTCAGAGACCAAAGTCAGCCTCAAGGTCACAACTCCCTGACCCACCCACACATACAGGGACGGGCGCTTTACTAATACTCTCAGTGTCCCTCAAGCCAATCAAATTGACAATCAACATGAACTGTCACAGATACATTAAATAATTATTTCTGTGCTAAGAACATTTAAACTCTGTTCTCTCCACAGGAAAGTTATGTGTGTTCAGAAATTTATCAGATTTTCTTAAATTTTCCAACTTAGTAGTGTATAATTTTTTAATCTTTTTTTTTTTTTTTTTGGTGATACTGGGGATTGAACTCAGGCCCTTGTGTATAATTCTTATAGTGTTCATGGTTTTTTATTTCTATAATATCAGTTGTAATGTCTCCTTTTAAATTTTAATTGTATGTGTGTATTACATACATAGAAGAAAACACTCAATTTCATCGACTTTTCTATTGTTTTTCTCATCTTCATTTTTTATTTACTTCTATCTTTATTGCTATATTTATTTTTTACTAACACTGGACTTGTTTTGTTCTCCCTTTTCTTGTTCCTCGTTGTATAAAGAAAGCTTACTTGAGCTATTTCTTCTTTTGACCTAGGCCTTTATTATAAGCTTTTCCTTAAGAGTAATCTTGGTTATGTACTATAAATTTTAGTGTATTACATTTCCATGTTAATCTGCCTGAAGATCTGATTTCAGTTTCTTGTCCAACCTATTAGGTTTTTTCCTGAAATATACTGTTGATTTTCACATATTTGTGAATTTTGTGAAATATGTCCTATTATTTATTTATGCTATCATATCAGTATGGTCAGAAAAGACATGATATAATTTGACTTTCATAAATTTTAAAGGCTTGGTGTATGGTTTAACATATGACATATATTGATAAATTTTCCACACATTTTTTGAAAAAACATGTATTCTGCCACTACTAAATGAAATATATATCTATATATATATACATATATATATACATACATATATATATATTTATGTTCATTGGTCTAAAGTGCAGTACAAATCTAATGTAAGCAGTAAAGGCTGCTTTTTATGAGTGTTTTGTTTTGTTCTGGCTGATTTATCTATTGTTAAGAGTGGAATATTGAACCACCATATTGTTACTGTATTACAGCATATATCTTTGTTATTCTATTATTATTTGGTTTATACATTTAATGCTTTGATAAGAGTCTTTTATCATTATATACATATTTTAAGTCTTTGTCTTTAAGTGTATGTTATCTAACTATAGCTAGTCTTATTTTTCTTTGCTCTCTATTTGTACAAAAGTTCACTTTCATTGCTTAGAAAGTGAGTATTCCGTAGACATCCTATACCTGCATCTTCTTTATTATTTTTAATCTATTCATCTACTCTTTTGATTGAATAGATGAACCCAATAACATTCAAGGCACTCACAAGTAAAGACTTACATTAACATATTCTTAATTGTTTCCTGGTTGTTTTGAAATGTGTCTTTTATTTCTCTTTTTATGTCTTTCCTTATGATTCTAATACTGTCTACACAGGCATGCTTTGATTCCTTGCTTTTATGTTCCACATTTCTAATTAGACTTTGGCTTTGTCCTTACTTTCAGGTTTGAATAAACAGTTTGAAATTATAATGACTGGTTTAAGTTGACAATGAGTTAACTTTGATCGTACAAAGTAACTATATTTTACTCCTTGGGTTTTGTTTCTATGACAATCTTTGCATATTTTTTACTGTATATGCCTTAACCAACTATTGTAACTTTTTCCATGAGGTATTTTGTGTGTAGAAATTACATGGAGAGAAAAAGATTCTGAGAATTATCTTCACTATATTTTTGTGTTACTTCTCCCGGGTCCATTACATTATTCCAGCTGAGGCTGTCAGCACAATGACATCAATTTGATGGGGGGGGGTGTTAATCTGCCAAAACATTAAAATATTTGGAATTTTTGGTGGGCTTGCCAGTAGGATTTATTGCATATGTTTCTATATTCTGAATTAGCATTCCTTTCTTTCATTTTGAAGATCTGTAGCATTTTTGATCAGATAAGTGCAGTGGTGATAAACCTCCTTGGCTTTGATTAGAGTGGAAAATTCCATATTCCTCCTTTACTGAGCAAACCAGCTTTGATGAGAGAAATAATCTAGACTGAGTGTTAACTTTTCACTTAAGCACATTTAATAAATGTTCTTTTGTATGTTTTTACTAGAAACCCCACTTTTAGACATACTAAAAATTCTTTATACATTGTACATTTTTTCTTGCTACTTTCAGAATTTTTTCCCTTTGATTTTTGTTAATTTCATAATAATGTATTGTAGCATAATCTTGTTAGAATTGATCCTGACTTCAAATTCACAGACTCTTCTGAATAATGTAGGCACTTGTTGACACTTTCTATTGCATTTTTCAATTCATTATTGTATTTTTCAGCTCCAAAGCTTTTCTTTCTTTCTTTTTTAAAGACAAAAATTACAACTTTGAAAATATACTTCTTACTTGGGCCATACACTGTTTTCTTGTTGAATTATTTCTCTGTATTTTTTGAATTTTATCAAGATTCCTTAAGATCATTATTCTCAATTCATTTTCAAGCAGTTGGTTTATCACTATGTTTTTAGACCCTGTGACTCTATTGCATTCTTTTGGTCGTTTGTTTCTTTGGTCTTTCCACTTGCCTCATGTTGATGCCTTCACTTTTGGTGCTCTGTTTGCATCTTCCAGACTTTACAGGCTAGTGACGCTGTGTGAAGACCTTCTGCTACAGGAGAGTATAAGGGCCCAGTACCTGTGACACAAGCACTAATATGTTTTCTATGAAGCTATCAGCAAAAGACCTCATTGAAAACATTTTCCAGGAAACTCAGCAGTTAACGCTATGAGTGGCTGAAGTGGTAGCTAGGGTTATTGTGGTTTTTAGTGGTGACTTCAAGTCAGGTTCCCTAGATTGCTTTTCTCCCTCAGTAAAGTGGTGGCCGTAGACTTCCTTCAAGTAGCACTGGGTCTGGCCGAAGGCCAGTGTACGGAAGTGGTAGCTCTGTTGATCAGTAACACTCATGCAGTGGCCATGTAGCTAAGGCAGAGGCCCAAACACACACGGAATAACTACAGCTGTGGGTCCTGAGGCAGTGATAGAACTGGTGTTGGGGCGCAGAGCCCTCAGTGGAGTGTCAGTTAGAGCGTGCAATGGTGGGAGTGCCTGTGAGTGACAGAACACCTTGTGCAGTGGCTCTGAGGTTGAAGTAGGACTTAGCTCCCGAAAATGGCTGTCCGTGTTCAAGTACAGGCATCGTGCTTACTGGCAAGGGGACAGATATGCAGACTTGTCTTCTCTAAGATTCTCCAGTAGGAATTGCTCTTTATTACCTTCATGGCAAAAGATGTTCAATCTCTCTGTGGAGCAGGCCACTGGGAACCCTGGCAGCTTCTACTGTGGAGCTAATTTGAGACTTTTCACTCAACTTTGCTCCTGTTTGTCACTTTCAGTGTCGTGTATACCAATCTCCGTAGCGAACCTTTCTAGGTAGATTCTGTTTTCCTGTCGTGTTTCTGAAGATTTTTTTAATGGGCCCTTGATCCTCCCATACGTTACTTTAGTTTATGGTTAGTCGTTTAGATTTATTTCATTTTGTTTGCAGAGGAGAGGAAGGAAGGCCGTCATACCTTTCCTACTATCTTGATGATGTCACTATATTTAGTTTTCAGGTTGTAACAAATGAGACTCAGAGAGATTAAGTACACATGTGAGATCTCACCATGAGTAGGAAAAGAATTTAAGGTTGAGTCACTCTTTTTCTGTAGTAGTAATTATTTCTTCAACCATTCACGTATCTATTTTATCTCCATTTAAGTGTTTTGTATGTGTTTTTCTTTTTCTATTCATCATGGAAATGTATGTGTGGGAGAAGTGTAGGCTCGCCTATTGATGGGTAATTGTCTCAGGTAATGTTTCTTAGGGAAAATTAAATATTAACTCAGAAATGTGTTCTATTAGTAATGTCAAACGTAATGATGTCTCTTTGGCTTGGTGTAATCTACATAAAAATGTCTAATTATATACTCACTGACTTTCCACAGCTCAAACAAAATGGGACTTGTGTAATCTTTGCTTAAAATAAAATTACCTTCCATTTTATTTGTATGCCTCATCCCACCTTTTTACACTTCTCACTTACTTAAAGGCATTTATTTAAATACTCTCTAGTAATTTACCTCAAGATATTTTCTAGCGATCAACATACTATTTTTTTGTTTGTTTGTTCGTTTTGGGCAGTACTGGGGATTGAACTCAGACCTTGTGCTTGCAAGGCAGGCACCAGAACCTCTAAGCTCAATCCCCACCCCAAACAGGGTACTAACTTAGTATCAATTCAAATATTATTATCCAGTGGATCTAAATCTTACTCCAGTGACTGACACTGTACAAAAATGTTTCTCATACATCATAACAAATAACAACCCCCCTACTATCTTAGACAAGAATGTTTTAGTGTCTTCATTAGAAACTAACTTGAACATTTCATCATTTTAGTACTGATAAAGAGCCTTTTTAAAACAAGATATAAAAGATTTTCCTTTGAAATTGGAAAGGATTCACAGGTCATATCCAGCAACTTAGATCCTGTTGTGTTTTATTTCTGAAGAGTTATTTAATTTCAATTCTTCTTTCTTTTCTCAATATTCTTGCCACATTTTATGCTAATTCTTCCAGATTAAAAATATTATAAAACTAAATAAAATGTAAAATTTCAAAAGAAACAAATGTCTTGTATTTACCAATTTCTTTACTTATCTCATGCAAAAATCTACATGGTGAAAAATAGAATTCAGAAACCAACAAGATGAACTCTATCAATAAAATATAAAAAAGTATAAACAAATATTAATCAAAGTTAAAATGAAATAAATCAGGAACACAAGCTTAATTATTGTGTAGTTTCTCTTATGTGAGAAACCCAAAACATAAAAAAAGAGTAAAATAAAAGATAGATAATAGGAAGTAGGACGATCTTTTTCAAGTGGGAAGAGGACTAAGAGAGGAATGGAGTGTTAAGGCTTGAGGGAAAGAGGAAAAACGGAGATAGAGTTTTAGCAAATTGGAAGTGCAGGAGGCAGAAAAGCAGCAAGCTGCAGCAACAGCGGATAAGAGAGCATCGAGGTGTTGTTATGTGTATCACCAGCCCCCACAGTGAATACAACCAATACATACTGCGCTGTGAAATTCAAAAGTTCAAAATGGTCAAGTACACAAACTGCTCTCTTCTGATGAAATGATAACCATTGCATCTAAGGTAATAGTACCACTTCATTGCTCAGGGGCTTCTGTCTTACTGGATCTAATCATGGGAAATTACGTTAAGGGTTTCATGTTAGAAAAGACCATGAACTATTTTATGGGGCAAGGAAGAAGCAATAGTGTAATTACAAGAACATAATATAAAAGCCCAAATTACTGATTGTTTCTGAACATTAGATGTGTGTTTGCATAGTCTGTTCATCTTTATAATGGGAACACAACTTTAAATTGAAGACTGCATCTCATTTATGCTTATGTATTCTATATTTGTCCTAGTGTGCCTTTCAACAATTCTTTTACACTTCCTTTTCCTCACACTTCATTTATTCTATTAAAAATAACTCTTTAGCAACTGTGTGTATGAAGCACTGTGCTTGAGCTAAAGCAGAGGAGAAAATTCATGGATCCTATTTTCATTCACTCATCAAATTTGTTTTCTTATGCACATATCGAATATTTATCAAAACTTAATATTCATCAGATATTACTATGAAGATTTCAAATTCATCAATGAATAAAATAGAAATAGTGATGGAATCAGAAGCTTCTATTTTTTCCTCAAGGACTACTAGAAACAGAGCTACAAATAATATACTAATTTTCATTTACTCATTTGTTTATTAATTAATTAATTTATTTATTTACTTACTTACTTACTTATTTCTTTAGAGACAGGGTCTCACTTTGTAGTTCAGGCTGATCCTGAGCTCACTATCTAGCCCAGGCAAACCTTGAACTCAGCAATCCTCCTGCCTCCTGAGTGCTGGGATTGCAGGCGTGAGACACCACACCTGGCATTGTGGTATATGGTACTGATTGCTGGTGGGCATGGGCACCCATGCACATTATTGTTTTATGTGGTTACCTGGGATCGAACTCAGGACCTTGTGCTTATAAGGCAGATGCCAGAACCACTGAGCTAAATCTCTGTCCCCCTTAATTTAATTTTTAAAATTACAGAAAGCACTCTACTTGTTCAGCATTGGATTACACATTTGGGATATAGTATAATACTGGCTCAAATTCATTTTGTCTGAGGTCAGTACAGTCACTTCTGCCCACTTTGGTTACCATATGGATGCAATGTGGTCTCTATTGTTTGACTTGCAGCCTGATGTACTCTTCGATCTAAAATGAGTCTCTTTTTGGTAGTAGGCCTTCATTTTAGAAAGTATATTCAGCCTGCTGATGTCTCTGAAAAAATACATTTACATTTAAAATAATTATAGATTTTACTTCCTATTATTATATTATTTTATGTTTTGAAGTTTGTTTCTGCATCTGTCTTTACTTATTGTTTGATTCTTTGTAGAGGAATGCTTTGATGATGTATATTGTGAAATATAAAATATTCAAAGGGAAATATGATGGAGTACGGAGTAATAAGAGGTAAAGAAACAATGTGACGGTAATAAAAAAGGGAAAGAAAGCTCTCTTTTAATGTTTTCAAAAGTCTCAAAATTTTCCTTTGTGATTACCATTAACCTTACATAAAATTACTTATGATGATACTGCAATGTTCTATTTTATGTTAACAACAGCTTAATTGAAATGTCATGCAAATATTCTATACCTTTAACTCTTCTTGACACTTATATTATAGGTCATTGATATTACAATGGATATATTTTTATTTTTGTTACTACATGTTAGTATAGTACATAATAATCACATCTTTTCTGGGGAGCTGTTGCCAGTACAGTAACACATTTGAATTCCTTTTTCCATTTTCTTTGTCTCTTCTTTCTCACTCTTCCTTCTATCTCATAGTCTCCTTGGAATGTGCAAAAGGTTTATTTCTCTAGTTATTTTTTTCTCCTTTACATTTTAAAATCCATTATATTGTTACATTTTATATACACATAATGATCACACTCAACATTGAGAATTTGTACTGGTGTAATACCCAATTTAATTCGCATTTTTTTCCCATTCCCCTGCTAAACCTACAAACCCCCATACATAAGCTGTGCTTCCCTTTTTACCATCAAAATTTTTCCCCTTCTTTACTCACCCGTACGCCCTTTCCCTTTGAATATTTTCTATTTCACAATATTAATCATACATTTTAGCACTCATTTATATCTTAGGGTTCTCATAGCAGAGAAAAATTATGGTATTTACACATCTGTGACCTATTTATTTCACTTATGTGTTTGTCCTCAAGGGACGTCCATTTGAGTATAAAAGAGACTAATTTATCACTCTTAATGACAGAGTAATTTTCCATCTTATTAAAAAAACACACACATCTTTTGTATCCAGCCTCAAGTTGATGGGCATTTGGGTTGTTCCCCAGATTTAGCTATCACAAACTAAGCTGCTGTAAACATGGGTGCACATAGGTCGCTGTGGTATTATCTTGTAATTCTTTTGTGTATATACCTAGCAGGGGAATAGCAGGGTCAAATGGAACCTCTATTCCCAATTTTTTGAGGAATCTCCACACTGGTCTCCACAGGGGTTGCACCAGTTTACTTTCCCACCAACAGTGGAGAAGGGTTCCTTTCTCCCCACAGCCTCACCAGTATCTGTTGTTGGTTGATTTTGTGATAGCAGCCATTGTATGTGGAGTGAGATGGAATCTCAGTGTTGTTTTCATCTGCAACTTATGAATGACCAGTGATGTTGAGTATTTCTTTATATGCTTCTTAGCTGCTTTTACTTCTGAAAAGTGTCTGTTCATTTCAGATGCTCATTTTTGAACTGGGTCTTTAAATTTGGGGGCTGATTTTTTAAAACTCTTTATATAGCCTAGATAGCAGCCCTTTTTCTGAGAAACAGGTGGTAATTTTTTTCCCATATTGTTGGTTGAGTTTTTGCTCTGCTGGTGGTTTCTCTTGATGTGCAGAAGCTTTTTAATAAGATGAGATCTCATTTTTTGGTTCCTTCTGCTAGTTCTTATGCTGCAGAGGTGTTGTTCATAAAGTCTTTCCCTAACTCAATGTCTCTAGGAGTTCTGCCTAACATGTTTTGTGGCACGTTTAGTGTTTCTGTTTTAATATTTAGGTCTCTAATCCACTTTTATTTTAGTTTAGTGCATGATGAAAGAGATAGGCCTAGCTTTAGTTTTTGGCAGGTTGAAACCCATTCTTTCTAGCACTATTTTTTAAAGAGGCTGTCTTTCCTCCATTGAGGATACTTGGTTCCTTTGTCAAAGATGAGGTGGCTTAGTATATCTGGAGTTGTTTCTGGATCTTCTAATCTGCTCCACTGATCCTGGGGTCTGTTACTTTGTCAGTACCGTGCAGTTTTTATCACAGTGGTTTTGTGTATGGTTTCAAGTTAGAAATTGTGATCCCCCCCACCATGTCCTTGTTGCCATTGAAGTGAAACAAAACTCAGAGCTGGTTCAGGGTCAGTGACTGTGGACAGTCAGGCTACAGAATCCACTGGCAGGGAATTGGTCATAAACCAATATGCAGCCCTGTCTACATCCACCATTGGGCGCATGGCTCTCTAGTCATCTGCTGGTTCTGTCCACATGGTGGGTGGGGCTGAGTTCACAATTTACATCCGTTTAATATAGCATCTCTCAATATGATTTTGTACAGATATTTTAGTGCATATTTTAAAAAGTGCTATATTAGATTTGAAAGTGATTTATGTACCACCATCATAGTGTCAGATGATTGTGCATTTCACTACATTCTTACATGTATTAGTCAACTCAGATATTTTTATCTTATTAATCTGGGACCTTTCTTTTCAATTTGAAGAACTTACTTATTTCTTATAAGGAAGGACTGGTGGCAATGAGGTGTAGGAGAAACATCTAGCTATAGGTGTCGGCTGAAGTCACATGTTTATGTAATAAAGGCAAACTGAATTAAAAGTGTCTGTAAATAAACCTGGGGTGGGAAGAAAGAACTTCATGAGACAGGAACATCAGGATAAGGAGAAAAAAACTTTGAAAAAGGGAGTTGTCCACAGGACCAAAAGGTCCAGGTTCTCAGCAGATGATGGCAAAAATATCTCATCAGGTTAGTAACCTGAGTGCTTTCAGTAGTATGCCCAAAATGTTTCTTATCATTCTAGAAGTGTTGGGTTTCCGGTGTTAAACATTTTAATAAAGCAATAAAGAGAAAGGCAGCAATACAGAGAATAGTTGAAAACAGGAACTTTAGAAAATGAGTCCACATTGTAACATTATGGTTTGGTTTTATGATAACCTCTTCCAAATTCTCCTGTGTGTGGAATGTGATTGCACCTTGGCAACCCGAGAGCTGGCTTGGTCTTGGATGTGGGCCTCTTCGGAAGCAGATCACTGGCACGCGGCCGAGAAGGGAGCATAGTAGTGTCTGGCTCCTCTCTCCTCTCTCTGCTTCCTGGCTACTGTGGGTTGAAGAGCTTTCCTCTCCCATCCCTTTCCACTCTGCTGCTTCTTCTTGAAGCCAACTAACCATAGACTGAAGCCATGAACCACTTCTCTTTAATTTGTAGGTGTCGGATATTTTGTGCCAATAATGGGAAGATGACTAAAACAGTTTGTAATTCTAGGTCAGTTATATTAATTGGATATAGTAATTCAATACATCAGGTTTCCTTAGTTTTTGCCCCTAAGAATATCATCTTGCTTTTACAAGCCTCGATTTTAAATATGCTTCTACTTTAATAAGAATATATGTAATTTTGCAATCAAAATTTATTTGACATTTATTTTGCTAGATTCATGTGGATTCATATGGAAGAGATTCTCTTTCTACTATTGCTTTGCTTTTGTTTGTTTGTTGAGGCAGAAACCTGAGAAATATTTGTCATACAAAAAAATTCAATCAGTGTTAATTAATGGAAGTAAAACAATCTCAGCTCCAAAGTGATAACTGGCTGGTTGAATTCTCATCAGTGGTTTGCAGTCATAGGTATACAATAGGAAGTATTTTGTAGTCACAGACCCCTCCATTTCTAAGCATGGCTACCTGTTTGAAAATAATGCTCTTCTATGTGAGGGGTAGGGTGAACAGAGGTTCAGAATGATTCATTTTCCTCCTAGGAAAGAAACTCAAAATAGAATTCCCTTCTGGTGGTGGGGTTTCAGGGGTCACATCATATACAACATTCTAGAAATGTATCTGTTGCTGTGGGACTGCTCATCACTTCAAATAATGCACTTGTTTTCTTACTTTTCAAATTACACTTCCATCCATGATTTAAAGATGATTGTTATTATTAAGTTTATAGTAGTATAAATAATTCTAATAATAGACTGTTGGAGTACAGAAAAAAAAATGTCCCAACTACTCGTCCAAGTTAACATTCTATATGACAAAAAGATAATGAATGCCTGTCGTCCAAAGCAGGAGAGCTTGAATTAAATGTGATCTGGCTTTAAAAAGTGTGTGAAAGGGATGGCTTTGTCAAGGACCTGAAAAATACCAAGTATCCATAAATAGATATGACTAATGGTAGATTTTCAAAAGTATATAATCGAATTGATCCTTGCTCACCACTGCCTGAAAATGATGAAAGCAAACATACAGTATAAACATTGATAAAAGTTATTTTAAGCTCAGAGCAGTATTGGTATATTGTGCAAAGCTACCTTACACAAATAGTTGTGTTCCACATTAGTTCTTTCTTTTTATTGTGACACTCAGACACATATCCTCTCTTCCTGATCATGAAGGTAAATATAGACCAACACCTATGAGAGCAGTTCTTTGTTATAAACACCCTGCCCTTTCACTTATTTTTTTCCTCTTAAGTCTACACTGAATTTTAGGCCACCTCTTCATACCTGCATTTCAGTTGTACTTTCTGTCACACTCTGTAACCTGAAATATATCTCTGGTGCTCTTTCAATAGACTATCAGTGTAGATACAGTGGAAGGTTAAGAGCTGAACATGGAGAGTATGGGATATTTAGGCTTCAAGCTTAAGGCTACAAGTCTGTTTCTTGTGAACCTCAATACTGGGGATTCTATAATGTTCCTGACATGGAAGATAGGCTCAGACTTCAGAAGCCTTAAAATATCAAAGGCACACCCACAGAAGAGCAAGCCATAGTGTAAAACTAAATCTGTAATTCCCTAATCCATTTTAGTTTCTGATGATTTATAACTCCTGTGGATCTCAGTTTACACAAACAGCACTTCATGTATTAACCTATTATTACTGAAAGACATTTTAGAACTCTCTGCTATAATTTTATACTAAGATTACAATAATTACACAATATTTAACCTTCAACAACTTTTCATATAATGAGATTAACAATTCGTCCTGCCTTATAGGAAGGAAGTTTATAGTAAAAATGTAAGGTAACTCTATCTTCTCTGTCTTAATTTCCTCCAGACAAGGCTTATTTGATACTTCCATGGGTTTGGGAGATCAGGATCCTTTTAGAAATATTCTGTGGTCAAGGACTTTCCTAATCTGATATCTTAACCTACCACTGTCTTCCAAGGTTGTTGCTAGGGTTGGATATCCTAAGTTATGTTTAAATTCTTCTCAGCATTTGTAGTTTTATCAAAACAATCTAAGAAAGAAACATAAGAA
Source organism: Thryonomys swinderianus (assembly GCA_004025085.1). Taxonomy (NCBI): domain Eukaryota; kingdom Metazoa; phylum Chordata; class Mammalia; order Rodentia; family Thryonomyidae; genus Thryonomys; species Thryonomys swinderianus. Next base: position 14,484 of record PVIC010022287.1, on the reverse strand, counting down.
TCTGAAGACTTTTTAAAATTTATTTCCATATATCCCCAAAGAGGTTTTCTATTTTCCACATTAATTCTTCTAAACTCATGTAGAACTTTGTCAGTCTCTTATTCTACATTATATGAGTTATGGTCAAATTACAGTGAATATTTAAATTTAAAAACATTAATATAACACAAATTGTCATTAATAGTCCTCAAAAATATGCCCCACGATTTAGCTACACTAAGCTCATCATTCTCACCTCCTTCTGAAGCAGTTCTGGATGTGCTCTTTCACAAGTGTCTTTAGTTATATTCTTGTAGCTACCTCCATATTCTGAATTGATTCAAAACATTTACCTTCAACTGTCATTTTGATTTTCAGAAAGCCCAAAATGTGTATGATGCCAGATACAGAGCACAAGATGGATAGACGCACTGTGAAGTTTTATGAGGTAGCCATTCCATTGGATGGTAGGCAGCAGCAGCATTCGTCATATATTTGGTTGTGCTTCATGAACACATCCATGAAGGGCTTCCAGAACTGCTTCAGAAAATGGCAAGGCCGATGAGAGAAGTGGGTTCAAAGTGAGGTGGACTCTTGTTGAAGTAAATTCTTATTTTAAAGATTTGGTGTATATTTTGATCACACCTTGATTTCATAGCTTGAGGCCATGACATAATATGTGTGTAACATTAAATTTCTCATGAATGGAATTGGAATCTATTTCCTTCTGCTTTTTCTACACCAAGTAGACTTTTCTAGTTCTGGATGAGAAGTCTCAGACAAGTCCAACCTCCAGGACTCAGGGTTCTTGTTGCCCTCAAAGTCGGAAGTCATTCTGAGGCTTAGTGTGCTAGAAAAGTAAGATTTTTAATTTGATCTTCATTGCAAGGCAAAACCAGTAGGGTAACAGGAAGAATGTGAGAGAGCCAGAGGACAACTTCTATGCTAGAAAAAGGGAAAGAGGGCTGGAGATTTAGCTCAGTGGTTCCGGCGCCTGCCTCACAAGCACAAGGCCCTGAGTTCGATCCCAGTAACCATGTACAATGCTGGGTGTGGAGACTCATGCCCACCAGCCATCAATACCACACACCACAATGCAGGGCGTGGTGGCTCACGCCTGTCATCCCAGCACTCGGGAGGCAGAGACAGGAGGATTGCTGAGTTCAAGGCTTGCCTGGGCTACATAGTGAGCTCAGAGCCAGCCTGAATTACAAAGCGAAACCCTGTCTCAAAAAAAAAAAAAAGGGAAAGATTTTAGTGAAATGCCTAATGAGTGAATCTGTTATGAGTTCAGTCTGATTCTTTCATGCACCACCCAATTGATGAAATCCTACACAGCTCTTGCAGTGCCTCAGAAATTAGTAGTATGATTGGGTGGCCTTTTCGCATATTCTATAATGTCTAAAAGTATTTCTCCTTGTAACCACACACTTCTTCACATGGACAGCTGAAATTTTTCTCTCTTACATTGTATGTTATAGGTAGGGAAACATAAGTTATTTACCTAAGCCACTTCCCAGCCAACAAGATTCTTTAGTGTAGTTATAACAAAGAATCCATCCCAGAAATCCAGCCCCAAGGAATCGTCATCTCTGATCTGAGTCTAAATATTGCAGATTCTCTAAAAAGTGTATTCTATAAATCAACCATGGATTAGTTCCACAGCCTTTCACAACCTTTAGATCATTTTTGTCTTAACGTACTAAGTTACTTAATATCTGAACAAGTTATTTAATATCTGAAATGAAATCTATGCTATTAAAGCCTCTTATGGCTATTTGATTAAGAATGTATATAAAGTACTTAGCATAGTGACTATTAAACACTGAATAAAATAGGCTCTGAAAATAATGAACATGATAATGTCATGAATTCTTTTTTTTTTCCTCAAAAAGATAGTGCTGACAACTTCAATTCTTGCTAAATCTGCTTCTGCACCCCTCAGTAGTTTATTGGAATAGGTTCCATATTTACCACAGGAAATTATTCCCACCCTATGATTAGGGAGTTCTGGGGAGTTTCTGAATTAACTAAGAATATGCTATTTTTTTTTTATTCTAAAAAGAGACAGTAGCCCTCGTCAGTATCCTTAACTTGGTGGTAAATCCAGTGAAATTGGATCATAAAGCATCCAGGGAAAATGGAAAATATGACCATACTCCAACTAATCTTGCAAAAAATGAAAAGGTAATATATTTATGTAACACAAGCGGAGTGAGCACATGCTTATCATCTCGGCACTCCAGAAGCTGAGGCAGGAGGATGGCTGGAAATCTGAGGCCAGCCTGGGCTGAAGAGTGAGCTGCCCGAACTAGGGAGCAATACCTGTCCAAATCCGTCACCTTCAAAAAAAGTAAGGGATACATATTCCAACCAATTTTCTGGGGTTTGTAAAAATATACTCCATTATTTGATTTGCTGTGACTATAGAGTATAATGTAAAATGTATATGAAATATAATATAATGCATTATTGGCTGAAGGACTTGGTATGAATCGCACGAAGCCTGGAACTGTGGTTTTGACTATGTTCACAATCCAAAACCAACCCAGTGATGTGGGAGGTCAGCGAGTGGGTGGCATTTAATTTCAATAAGCATTGAGAAATCTCTGGAACTTAAGGCTGTACAAATAGGATTTACCAAAAATGGAACTGCTGTGGCTATTTTTGATGAATATCCCAGTAATGATATATTATGTTCTTTTGCATTTCTGTTTATTTAGTTTGACAGGGAATATAAAGAGGGACCTTGGATTAAGCACTTTAATATCTTACATTTATATAGTACCTTTTACCCCAAAGGCACAGTGCACTGTGTTTATATAGCTTTATAAACTTTACTTAGAATTGGGATTGATAGAAGGCCTTCGGAGACGTACATCTCCGGTAGGACTGGAGCTGCTGGTGCAAAATGTTCTGGAATTGTAACTATTGGACAAACTCTTGCTTGTCTTATGAGTCTTGTGAAAGTATTTCGCTAACATTAATTAGTGTACTGTTAAATCTACTGTTTAGACAGTTCGTATGGAGCTGTTCCTTGTTCTTGGTAGGTATGTGAGTGGTTTAATGAAAGTGTGGGGTATCCTAATTAAAATCATTAACCTATTTCTCATCATTTGATTTTAAAAAGAGTAACAATAAATACTTCATCTGTTATTTACTGACACTTTTTAAACATATTTTGTGTGACACTCATTTCCCCTATGGTTACCATGAAGAATAATGGTATATATATTTATATATACCAATACTTTATTTAATACTTTATATAATATACTTTATATACTACTTTATATTATATATATAATATAATATATATAATATATACATTATATAATATATATATAACAATACTTTATTTATAGAAGATGATTTAAAATGATAAAAATTGCCTTGATAGAGCCACTAGAGTAAATGAAAAGGTTTGTTGAATTTCATATTGGGAAGTGGTGCTTATAATAGTTTCCAGTGTTTATTCTTGACAACTAAAAATAATGAAAGTGCAGTGGATTAGTTATAGGAATGGAAGTAAAATCCTAATCTATAAACAATGCATTTATTATATTCTTAGGATATTAGGCAGCATTTGATCTTTAATATTCAATGTTAAGTCTTTCTGTCTCTTGTACTGTTGGTCTATCTCTCCCTCCCTCCCTCCTTCTGTCTCACACACACACACACACACACACACACACACACACACACGCTACGCCTAATTGAAGGAATACTAAATCAGGAGGTACTAATCTTTATTTTTCACTCTGATGAATTTTCTAGTCAATCTCTTTCTCATCTCAGTTTCTTAACATATTACTTTCTATGGAATGAAATGGAGAAAGTTCATATATTTACATAATGGTGTATAAATAAATGTAGGAATCTCCAGAGGAACTTGATGCTCAGGATTTCAAACATAATTAAGTTCAACATTACCAAATTCTTCTGGGTTCTGTACTATCCTTTCCTTGTGCACACTCTGCAGTGACCTTCATGTTTAGTCTGCTGTGCTACCCCTTAGTGCGTGGAATCAGACAGAAGGGGAATTCTGAGACCTAAGGGATTCCCAAGGTCCAGTTGGGAACTTTAAATTATTGTTTACTCAGGACCTCTCCATGATGCATTAAGTTAAATAGAAAAAATAGCAAATTCAAGATATTATTTTGCAAGCATAGACATTTTATTTAAATCTATAGTTTAGAAGAGCAAGATTTAAAAACCTCACCCTGAAATATATCTAGCCTGTGCTTCTATATTTTTTAAATTGATGCCTCAGAACTATTTTTATGCAATCAAACTTACATAAATGACTGTCATATTTAGGGTGAACTATGATTTTTTAATCTTTAATGATGTTGATTTTCCCATTTTTATTATTTTTTTAGTGATTAGCAGTGTGACTAACTTCTGAAATTTGAACACTAAGATTTTAAATCAAGGGATTACAACAGTATTTATAAACATGCAGAGAAGCTAAGTATCATACTCCATAAGGGAAAGATCTGTGTGTACTGTTTCATTATAGTGCCACAGGGATAATTTCAGATGACACGTATGTTTATCTTGTTTTTCCCAAAGGTGTAATAGCCTCCTTCATTGTTCACACTGCTTAAAACAATCAAGCCCAGTTTTTTGCATCCTATTATATTTCTTGGAAAGCTGTTTACATAAGGAACTCCCCCCACATTAGATTGTTATGCATTAAGAAATAGATTACACCTGTGCACACGGAAACAGTTAAACCTGCAGGCTGGATTCTACGGGAAACTAAAAACCCAAAAGAAAATCTATTTTGACAAATCTAACTGGGTTAATACAATTTCTCAATCAACTGTGTTTTCTGGGGAGCTGTGGATTGCAAATAATTGGTCCAATCAAACATTTTATTATACTATATGTTTTATTAGGAATGTTTGCTTATATGTATTGATTATTATGTTTTTTTTTAAAAAGGAAGGAAACAGAGACTTTAATTCTGCTAACTATTATCTAACTTTAGCTTTTCGTGGAAAACCTATGTAGTTGATGTAAACCATTTTTCTTTTCTCCAGGGGTCAGCCTATGTTGTGATCCTTTGTGTGTCTCTTCACCCAGAACATTCCTTAAATTTTTAGAGCTTAGAAAATATCTGAAATATAAAACACTTAGAACATTTAGCCTGACATGACCAAGATGCTCTTTAGAATGAGTAAGAAAGAATACATTTGTCCAATGTTTCAGTTTCTGAAAAGAAAACATGGATTTAACATCTGTTTGGTTAGATCAATGGATTTTTAGAACTCTTTCCTGGTGCTCATTAAAGAACTTTGTCATGCAATGCTAGTCCATCTGACTTCTAGGCTCTACCAAGAAAGTCCGAATTATCTTTGGTTGGAAGTGAAAATCCTGTTATCTCTTAGTATTAGCTGATAACCCCAGCTCTGTGACATGGTAATACCATGAGCAGCCCAGCTGTACTATGTTTGGATGATTATGCTTCTTAGTTTGCCTGGATTGAGCATGGACTGTACCTACTGGTCTTAGTATAGTTATTTGTAGTACTGCTGTTTACTTTTAAGTGTATTAGTTTGGATGAAATATATGGTTATCCTACTATATGTACTTATTCAATGGATATATGGCATTTCACTTTTTATTAGATTTAGGAAACTTACTATTAAGGCTTTTTATTGTACACAGTGACATATATTTGCAAACATGTTCAACTTTTAGAACTTTTTCCATGCAGTTTAGGAGTTGAACCAGAGCAACATTCATGAAAATTTTGAGTTTCCCAGGAGCTGCTTAAAACTCAAAGAGTAATGGAAGCCTGGATAGTTTAGGAATTTAGGGATATTTTCACAGATTCTTTTCTTTCAATAATGCTAAAAAACCTTCTGGATCTTACTTGTTAAAACTACTACAATTTATTCTCAAATCATAATGATCCAAAACCATGGAAGAATCATACTAACTTTTCCCAATTTTAAAAAAAATCTACCCTGCACTATATGAGTTTTCAGTAGTTCAGGAATTCCTTCTTTATTGTAGAGTGTTTACGGAATAATTTGTTTGTTTCAAGGAGACTAAGAGCATCCAGTGACTAAAGTATACATTAAAGAATTAATAACTTTGATCAAGATTATCAAAAATTGTTGAGATAAAGCTTATAATAATTCTCATACTCAACAGCAACAAACCTGGACCATGCCTGACTCAGTCACCTTGAATTATAGAAGTATTAGATGTGCCCAAATTTATCAAACTCATCTCTGTTGCCTTCATCCATGGTATATTTCACACTTCACTTGGGTTTTTTTGCTGATTTTCAACATAATGAGTCCTTGGGGTGGGGCTCCAGGGGTACTGAACAGGACTGAGAAGATGGAACTAGTTTTCTGGGAGTGGAAGGGAAGAATATGACCAATTAGGGAATTTTCAACCCGAAAAGATACGAAAGTGTCATGACATATGTGTCACCACACTTCCATTTTTACAGAGACAGAGCCTGAGTACAGTGTTATTTAAATCATGTCCCTGTGGTCACACGGGTAAGTTTCTTACTCAAGAACTAATTCTCACAACTATGTTTTACTGTCGATTATGTTTTCAGTCCATTGTAACTGTAAGAAATACAAATTTAAAAAACAGACATAATAAAAGCAAACTTCATGGATGTGAACCAATCTACAGCAACATATAAGAAGGCCAGAGAGTAGATATTAGGTAGAGATAGTATGGGGAAGGTCAGTAAATACTGCTGAACTCTTTTCCATTCTTTGCTTCTCTTGCATGTTTTATTTCTTACAATCCAAGCAAAAGCTTAGGATTCTTGTCACATCCATAGCAAATTAGGTTTTGCATGCTCAGGGCCTTGGGCCTGAATCTTGCTGGAAATTGAATGGAAAGAGCATTGCCATGGTAGAAAGGCTCACAAGTCAGCTTGAATTTACAGCACAGCTTGGCCCCTAGCTTAAACCGTCAGCTTGGAAAACGAGAGAGGGCATGAGAGAGAGTTGAGACCCCTCCTTTTGCATACTTTCAAAATTAAGCAGAAATGGAGGGAGAAATCCCAATACTGCATCTACATTATTCATCTATATATTACTTCTGTATTCCATACCAACCTGACATTATCATATAAATCGAAGGGATGAAATACCATAAATTAAATGTTCTCAGATTAAAGTGGAAAACAAACCTGCATGGCGTAATTTAAATTATTACATTTATTTCTGCTTTGCAAAATATTATTTAATTAAAGAAGTCATCAATCCTACCACTATGTAAATTAAAATTTGGATCAGATTAACTTCATGAAAAATCATATCCCAGTTTGGAGTTTGTTGTTTTGGACTTTTGCTTTTGCCTTTAGCACTGAGAAGTGAACACTGGGACATCACACTGAGCTACGTCACTCCTTCTTTCTCGTAATTTTCATGTTTCATTTTAGAGACAGAATCTCACTAAATTGTTCTGAGCTATCATTATAGGCCTGTACCTCCTTTTAAAGTATTTTATTTTCAATATTTAGTGTCCAACATAGAGATTTAAGAAGATTTAAGGTCAGCAACCCTCATTAGGAGTTATTCTGGGCCCTGGTGAAATGAAAGAATAGAGATAGCATCCAATAGGCTACTTTTCTATAATGTGTTACTTAATATTAGGCCTCACACAAGAAAGAAAATAAGAATTGCACTGTCAAAAGAAAGCAAAATACACAGTATAAACAAATCACTAATGTTTTAAAAGAAGTATAATTACTAGGAAAGAAGAGAAAAAAATGACAAGATTAAGCATAAGAAATGTAATATGGAAGATAAGAAAACAGTCACCTGTTACAAGCGCATAGCACTTTGACTCATCCAGAAGGAAGAGCACAAGCCAAGATGTGGGTGCGGGGTGGAGGGGGAGGTCAGTTACCCCCAGGAGCTGTGGACACGGTGGTCAGGAAGGAGAATCAGTGGCTTTGGGCTAAGGAGACACAAGGACCTACTGGACAATATGGCGGCTTCTAAGCGAAAGCAAGAAAATGGTAAGGAACGATCCTGGGCCCTGTGCGCGCGAGTGTGACTGAATGGAGGGCAAGTTGATTTCTCTTCCTAGTATTTTATCACCTGGAAATTAACTTTAAAAGAAGCAGAAGGCTCCCTCAATTAAGTTTGGTAAAATTTATGAATAAGTTCCATTTAACCTTTCACTCCCTACTATTTTCAGCTCTCAACAGGCAACAAAATGAAAACGAGGCAGCGTTAAGTGTCCTGTGCTGCTTTATAGGTACATTTGTTTCAGTGCACCCTGTAAATGTTTTACTTCGGTGTCTTTCTGTTCACATGTGACCATGGCTTTCTGAGACCTACCAACTTGGTAAGCAAGTGAGAATATTGTGTTTATTTCAAAGGTACACACAGTGGTCCCTCATACAGACTGATTGTGGTTTATTTATCTGTGGGTGTCTGTGTTTTGTTCAGTGCGCTTCAAGCATTTCCCTGCTCGAATGTTCTCAGTCCTGGCACTGCTGTCTCTGCTCATCACAGGAGACCCCAGCGCAGCGGCGTTCGGAGTCCTGTGGAGGTTTCTACTTTAGCTCTGAGACAGAGCATTAAAGAGCTTTAACCCTTCCAGTGAGAAAAAGAGCTCAACAAGCTGCAATTCAAAGATAAATCTTTTTTCTTTCCTTTTTTTTTTTTGAGACAGGGTCTCCTTGTGTAGCTCAGGCTGGCCCTGAACTCACTATGCACTTCTGGCTGGCCTGAAACTTGATGCAATCTTCCTGTCTCGACCTCCTGAGGGCTGGGATTACAGGTGTGAGCTGCCACACGCAGCAAAGGTCAGTCTTCACTTGCCAGAGAGCAGAAGTGCAGGAAGAACATCAACTCAAAATCTAGAGATGAGAGGTTGCATGGGAAAACAGAGCCTCGAGTCTGCTCTTCTGGAGCTTCTGCTGCCTGCAGTGACGCAGAGAGTAAACCACAAACAAGTGGTTCACTGCTAGCATAAAGGGAGAAGGCCTGGAGATACAGGTTTGTTTGTCTCCACAGCCCTGTTCAGGTGTTTTGGTGGCCACGCTTCGCGCTCACAAGGAAAACCAGGCAGAAAACTGAATGGAAAAGGAGGGAAACTTACCATGCATTGCTGGCTGGGCAGGAGAACTACAATCATTGCCAAATGCATCTGGATACATCACCTTGTCTCCCTTGAGGAGTAAAAGTCTTCAAGAAGAATGACAAAAGTGGAGCCACAATGGGCCAGTGGAGTCCCACTCAAGCCCAGGGAGGTGACCAGGGACAACAGAAAGAAAGGAAAATTTTGCACTCTTTTTTTTTTTTGAGACAGGGTCTCACTTTGTAGTTCAGGCTGGCTCTGAGCTCACTATGGAGCCCAGGCAAGCCTCGAACTCAGCAATCCTCCTGCCTCTGCCTCCTGAGTGCTGGGATTACAGGCGTGAGCTACCACGCCTGGCACTGTGGTGTGTGGTATTGATGGCTGGTGGGCATGAGTCACCATGCCTAGCATTGTATGTGGTTACCGGGATTGAACTCAGGACGTTGCGCTTGCGCGGCAGGCGCTGGAACCATTGAGCTAAATCTCCGGCCCAAATTTTGCACTCTTGAGAAGACCAGAAAGGGAGAAACCTTTGTGAATGCCACACCTTTAAGACCAAGGGGCAGAGTGGCCTGCCTAAGACAGAAGCAGGCAGCATTACCTTCTTCTGTCCCCTCCCACTGAGCCCAGCAGTGCACACGAATTACAGCGTTAATACTTTGGAAAGCGGGAAGAGACAGGTTCCCTGGGTGCCATGTCTCACTCAAAAGCTAGCGAGAAGTCCATCAGCCCTTCAGGAGTGGACACAGAAAAAGGCTCAGTTAGCCCACAGAGAACACAAGGAAGATGAAGCCCATGGCAGACCAAGGCTAATCATAGATACAGTCTTAAATTCAAGACATTTCCAGACTTGGTTGTTTACACCTCTCACACTGAACTCCTAGAAAGAAAGGGATGTATTCTTCTAAGAATTAAAATTATTTACTTAAGTATCTACTCTTCCTTTCAATGTACAGTCATACTTTAGTAGATGAGCTCAATTTTCTCCATGATTCTGGTCTCAAATCAAACTGGATGAGGACTGAATCCAAGTTCTCCATAAGCTCAGCATTGACCCAAACCACTGAATTGGATTTAGTTCTCATCCAACTCGGTTTGTGGCTAGGATCATGGAAAGTACTGAGGCACTGTTCTATTAAGGTTCTAATTAAAACAAAAAGACATACAGAAAAGTCAGTAAAAACAGAGCTAGAAGAGAGAAGTAGTCATCCAGTTAAAATAGATGTAATGACAGACAACAGAAATAGACCATCAGTTTTATATAATTATAATTAATATTAAATGAGTTAGTAATAAAACTAGAAAACCTATGAGATCATTTAGGTAATTTAAGAAAAACAGAAATCACAGTGGATCAAAGGCCTAAGTCTTAAAACAGAAACATTTAATCTGTACAGATGAAAGAGGTAACTCTGAAAGGCAAAGGCATAGGCCAGGACTTTCTGAAGAGAAACTCAATGACAGAAGAAATAGTACAAACAATCGACAAAGTGAATCATATCAAGTTAAAAAAGCTTCCACACAACAAATGGAAGAACCAACAGAGTAAAGATACAACATACAGAATTGTTTAAAAAATATTTCCAGCTATTTCTCTGATAGAAGAATAATATCTAGAATATATAAAGAACTCCAAAAAATTAGACATTTTCCCAAATAAAAGACCCAATCAAATATTTGAAAACTAAAAAGAATAGATACTTCTCAGATGAAGTACAAGTGACCAATAAGTAATCAAAACACTGTTCAACGTTGCTGGCCTCTAGAGAAATGCAAATTAAATTGACATGGAGATTTCATCTTATTGCAAAAAGAATGATTATCATTAAGAAATCAAATAATAATTTGATTATTATAATAGTAATAATCAAAATTCTGGTGCAAGAACAAATTTGAGTCATTCACAGGAAATTGGATGTATTTTGAGACCATAATGTTAAGTGAAATAAATCAGGCATACAAGCCTGAATATGAGAAACACCAAATATAAATGATGAGATACCCCAAATATAAATACCATACAGATAAAAAGATGTAGGGCACTAAATCTTGTTCAAATGGCATGCCATCAAGAAGTGAAACATGAGAAAAGAACTGGAAAGTGTTATATACACATAGTGACCCCCCCTCACAAGGAATATAATCATTGTGCACTACAAACATACATTAACCAAAAAACTGAGAAAGGAAGAATCAAACGAAAATACTAGGTTTCAAAACAAAGTAATCAAGATGAATACTGGAGTTGGGCTCATCAGAGAGTTCAATAAAGTTGAGAAATACATTAGCAAAACTGAAGATGGTGTTAAAGTTTGTGTCCAGATGTCTCCCCCAAGTTTCATGTAGTCATAGGTGCGACTTTTTCAGAGGTGGCTGAATCTGGAGTGTCTGACTCATTCATGGTGCAAGGCTACGATTAAGGACGCTGGGAGTGTGATTGCTAAATCAGTCCACTGATTGGTTTGGCATCACCCTAATCCCACCATCCTGGACACAACCGAATGGACAGAAAGAGCCTTGCTTTCCCCTTGTTTGGTTTGGTTTGCTACCTGCTGGCTGCTGTTTCTCCTCTGTGATGCCATCTCCCTGCTCTCCTGCCTTAGAGCCAGATGACTGTGGACTGAAACATCAATAAACTGAGAGCTAAATAAACCTCTCCTCCTTTAACTTTGGTGCTAAGTATTTTGTCTCAGCAATGAGAGAAGTAAATAAGATAGATTGGTTGATAGAAAGTGTGTGTGTGTGTGTGTGTGTGTCCGTGTGCGTGCGCGCGTGTGAGAAAGAGAGAGAGAGAGAGAGAGAGAGAGAGAATTGGACATACAAGAGTTTTTACAATACCAGCTTTAAATGTAAATGTTGTTTAACCATATGAATAATTCCAAAAGAAAAAAATTTACAATGTGCATAAGAAATAATGTCTGCGTATTTTACAAAATAGAACCAGATATGAAGCTAGAGACACAGGAACCATGAAAACCAACAAGCATAAAAACTAAAGGACTTGTGGGAATGTGATGAGGGGAAGGAATAAATATGATACAGAAAGAAAATAAAAGAGCATGTATAAAGGGGGGAGTGGGTAGGGATATGGGTAAAAAAGAGAATTAACTTGTGGCATATACTGGTACAAATTTCCCAATGTTATATGTGATTTTGAGATGTATATAAATTGTACCAATAAAGAATTCAATTAAAAAAAAAACTAAAGGACTCAAACCTGACCAGATTATATTCAAAGCTGAAACCAAAAGCAAAGAAAAAAGCCTTGAAGTTTTCCAGATTAAAAAGAAAAAAAAAAACACATTTCCTGCAGATGTTTGACAACAATGATACAAGAAACAGGAGGAAATAATTTGGGGTAAACTGTTATAAAGTCTTCATTATAATATTATTTGAAGGCTTAGAAATTATTTCAGTAATTATATATTAAAATACAATGGAATCACTGAAGTTGCTATGTAATAAAAATGTATAACATGTTAATTAATTAAAGAATTAAAAATATTAAACCCAGAGAAGTCATACAAAGTGGTAAAAGAAAAAGACAAGAGGGATAATTAGTAGGAAACATCTGGAAAATGATAAATTTTAATTCAATTGATTAATCACTTTTAATATGAATAGTCTAAGCACGGAAGTTTAAAAACAAAATTTGTCCAGTTAAATAAAAAACAAGTCATATTTTATGTTGTTTCCAAGAAACACACTTTAAATATAAACTAATGTTTATGTTTGAAAGAAAGAGTTTGAGAAATAGCTACCACAGAGTCACACAAAGTTAGCCAGGCATGGTGACGCATGCTTGGAATCGTAGTATTCTGCAGGGCTGGAGCAGGAAGATCGCAATTTCAAGTTCAGACTGGACAACTTAGTGACTTAGCAAGATCCTGTGTCAAAAAATTTTTTTAAAAGGAATAGGAATGTGGGAAGGCTCAAGGCCTTTAGTTCAGTCTCTATGATGGATGGGGAGTGAATTTGCAGTCACACTATGTTTAAAAGTAAGGAAGAGTGTCAGGTTAGGGAATAAAAGAACATCTCATGGATACACTGATTCTCTAAAAGCCACAACTGCCCCGTGTGTGTCTCCATCAAAGGCTTTGAAATGCAAGAAGTGTAATCTGGGAGCTCTGCGGTGAAAATAAATGAATACGTTCCCACAGTCGGGGACTTAAACCTCCTGTCTCTGCAGCTGATAGAACGAATAGGGAGGAAGTTAAGAAACATGTGATGTCCTAAGCAGCACTGTCAACTCAGTCCCTCCGACTGATGTTTATGGGACAATCTAATGGGCGATCTCTACAGAGGCCCATGAAACATGGAACGAAATAGGCCACAGTATAGAACTGACAAGAATCCATTTATCACCTAGGACTGCTGTGACCAGCTCCCTCCTGAGACTTTTATGGGAATTCCTGAGAGGCACTTTTAAGAAAATACGGCTTCTAAAAGTCTTAAAGACAGGGATAAGATCAAGGTGGCCATCTCCTGAGGAAGAGAAAGTGCAGTTAATCCAAGGACAGACTCTAGAGCCCAGAGCATAATGTTAAAAGCAACTGTAGAGAATTAGTGTCCCACGGAACTGATCATACACATTACACAATTTCAAAATTGCTACTGATCAGTGTTTATATTGTCAATTTGTCCTTTTTTTTTTTTTTTGACAGGTTCTCACTTTGTAGTTCAGGCTGGTCCTGAGCTCACTGTGTAGCCCAGGTAAGCTGTGACCTCAGCAATCCTCCTGCCTCTGCCTCCTAAGTGTTGGGATTACAGGTGTGAGCCACTACACCCAGCATTGTGGTATGTGGTACTGGGGATCAAACTCGGGACCTTGTGCCTGTGAGGCAGAAGCTGAAACCACTGAACTAAATTCCTGGCCTGTCCCTTGTATTTTTAAAAAAGATTTTCTTCAACATTATTTTATGCCTGTTACTATGCATTGTGAGTGTTTAGGTGATTTTTCTTTTCTGGACTTTGAATTCGGAAGAGATGTTGTTGAAGAGTTGTATGCAGAGAACTTCAAGCAAGAATCTTCTATATGCCTGAATCTAATTTGCCATGATGGCATTTTAAAATATGAGCTGATTCTATAACAGTATGAGATTTTTTTATTGGTACATTTTATCGGTACATTATATGTACATATCATAATCACACTCCACATTGAGAATTTGTACCAGTATATGAAACAACTTAATTCTCATTTTCCCCCTTCCCTACCCATCCTACCTTTGGGAACTTTTCCTTAAGGAAAAAATATGCGGGCCGGAGATTTAGCTCAGTGGTTCTGGCACCTGCCTCGCAAGTGCAAGGTCCTGGGTTCTATCCCCGGTAACCACATACAATGCTGGGCGTGGAGACTCACGCCCACCAGCCATCAATACCACATACCACAGTGCCAGGCATGGTGGCTCAAGCCTGTAATCC
>PVIC010022286.1:0-27806 GCA_004025085.1 Thryonomys swinderianus | reverse complement strand
TCTAAATTTCACATTATAAATATGAAAAATTATTACCTCACACCAATCTATAGGTGCATCAGGGTTCTTGCAGAGTTTCCTGTAAAAGCACTTCACATCTTGACTCTTCAGTTCTATATCAAAGAATTCTTGCACTAATGTGTAAAACTTGTCATAATCGATCACCTCTGCAGTGAAAAAAACACAAGTACATTTTCACTAAATTTCAAAACTATATTTCATATTTCAGATGCTTTTGTATTTCCTAAACTTTTATTTCCCTGCTTAAATTTAAGGAAAGCCAAATTTATTTGCATTTAAAAATTTTATTTATTTATTTATTTATTTATTTATTACAGTACTAGGGATCGAACTCTGGCCCTTGTGCTTCCATTGTAGGATCTAACTTGAGTTACATCCCTGGCCCTTGTATTTTTAAAAATCTTATCTTTGAGAACATTTTGGCCTTTGGCTAAAATATTACTGAAAGAAAAGAAAATAAATTTACTTTGATGTTCTATATCTTCTCCAGGTTTTGTTTCACTCTTTTAGAAGTTTTGTGCATGAACATAAAGAACATGGATCAAAAGAATTACTCTTTCAGCTATGAAAGTTTTCCCAACTGAAGTAGATGTCACCTGAAGTGCAAGGTGTACGTGTGCAAACAGCACTTACAGATTGGTTCTTTGAGCCTATGTAAACACACATCATCTCTGCAGTCCTGATTTTATCAAAGTATTGATTCATTGGGGTAAGACTTTTGAGTCTAAGGTCAATAGCATGAGATGTAAGAACTCTTAACGTTGCATTGAAAAAGTGAATTCTTTTACTTAGATAACAAAAGAATGTTGGGTATAATTATGTGTCAGAACTGAAGTAGACATTGGACTTAGATGGAAAAGTAGATCAACAAATCTCTGCTCTCAGGGAGCTTACATTCCAGGGGAAGGATCAGAAATTTAATAAGTGAACACAATTTACATATTGTGATAGGCAAGACTCATTAATAGATGTTAAATTAGTAGTCATCTGTTTATAAGGTAGGAACTTAAAACTGCTGCAAAAGGATATGAGGGAACTTTCTGAGACACTAGAAATGATTTTGTTTTATTTGGTTGGCTTATTGACCAACGTTCGGATTTATGGTTTTACTAAAGATTAGTGTACTTTATGAGTTAGTGACTTTATGGGTCTCATCTTTAGTAAAGTCTTACCCCAGAAGTGGTGAGTGAGGTTAAGAAAGGAATCTAGAGGATTCAAAGAACATCTGTGCCCCATCTCTCTCCTCTTTGAAGAGAGACAGACAGACAGAGACTATTTGGCAATTTTGGCAGTGACTGGAAACATTTTGATCATCACAAAAGGGATGGGTAGGGGCCGGAGGGTTAGCTCAGTGGTTCTGGCGCCTCCCTCGCAAGCGTAAGGTCCTGAGTTCAATCCCCGGTAACCACATACAATGCTGGGCGTGGTGACTCACGCCCACCAGCAATCAATGCCACATACCACAATGCCGGGTGTGGTGGCTCACACCTGTAATCCCAGCACTTGGGAGGCAGAGACAGGATTACTGAGTTCGAGGCTTGCCTGGGCTACATAGTGAGTTGAGGGCCAGCCTGAACTACAAAGCGAGACCCTGTCTCAAAAAAAAAAAAAAAAAAAAAAAAAAGGGATGGGTATTCACAAAGCATTCTACAATGTATAAGCTATATGTTCATATATATATACATATGTATATATATGCATATTATTTTTTTCAGCCAAAAGGTTAATTGTGCCTGGGTTGAATAACCTTGTTCTAGAATGGCATCAGGTTTGGGGTGTTAAAACTCAGTGAATGTTAGTACTGTTTTACCCAAATGGGCAACTGGGAAGGGACTGTGCCTCTTGGGAAAAGCAAAATACTCCATTTTAGTCATATGAAACTTGGACTTCCTGTAATATATCCAAATAATTACTGAAGAATTTTAAATTCACACCAACCAGTGGAAAATATACGTTTCATTGTAAATGTCGCTGAATGATGTGATGAAATTTTCCTGTTCTGTAATAATTTCTATTCTACCAAGTCACGGGCAAGATTTAATAGCAATATTATTTAGACAAATTCTTACAGCTTACCTAATATAATTTTTAGATAAACACTGTTTCACAAAAAATTCTCTCTAGTTCTTAGGTAAAAAGTAGACCTTATTTTCCAGTATCTGTTAATGAACATGGATTTATTTCAAACAGAATGAGAGCCTGATATAAATTCTGATGAAATATTTCTTTTCTCAAGCTTCATAACAGTCCTTGAGTTAAGAAAGGTCATTTGTGTAGCAGTACTTAGTTTTTGTCTAGTTTTAAAAATTATAGAGGAAGGGCATTTTCAATACGACTTTGCCACTGCCAGCTTCTAAGTAAAAGCAAAGTTGATATGTGCATTTAGCCCCATTTAAGAACTACTTCCTAGGCACCAGACTCTGCTAGCTTTAGGGTTGCAAAACCTTCAAAGCACTCATAGGTGAATGTTGGGGAGAAGGGACAGGAGCAAACATATATGTATCATACATGTATATATAAACACAGCAGGTAAATTCCTTAAGACAGCAATAAGTGCATTAGCAGCACTAAGGATGGCTTTGCTAGAGGAGGTTGGAAGTTTTTCCAAAGAGGTGTCATTTGAGTCTTGAAATATGAAGAGCTCACAGATAGGAGAAAGCGCAAGTGTTTGCATGGACACACATACACACACACATACACACGAGGCAAGGAACTCTATGTGGGGGAATGCCATGTGCAAAATCAGTCATCTAACATATGTCATACTGGAAATGCTGAGAAGTTCATGGCAGAGGATGTAGGAAGGAAAGTGACAGGATCTGAAATTGAAAAGTTAGGTTGAGGCATGATTGTGAGAAGTCCTGCATGTCAAGTTAACATATAAATTTCAGAGGTGATCTAATAAACCAGGAATATGGAGGATTCTATTTTTGAAGGAAAAACTGCAGAAACATAGAAGGAAAGAAGACTTTTGAGACTGCTGGTACAATCCAAAAGAGAGGTACTCTGAGAAAGTCAAAGGTTACACCAAGATGTCTGGCGTAGATTAGGTAGACTGTCCTACAACTGAATGACACAATCACAGGCAAATCTCAAGGACAAAAAGGAGCTAAGCAAGGATGAGAAGAGAGAAAAACCACAAGAGAGCAGTATGACAAAAACGTGGGCGGGGGTGGGGAGGTTTCTTGAGGCAGAAGCAGCTAACAGTGTTAACGTAGGGAAGTCATCACATGGGCTTCAAAAGGGAAAATGATGTACTGAGTTTGGCAAGTACATGAGGTTATTGACCACCTTGGTAAAGTCTCTGCACTTTCAGCAAAGTGATTTGGAAAGCCAGACTGAAGTAAATTAAAAATGAACTGAGGGTGCTGTATGGAAATTCAGTGGAAAAGCAAGTGAGAAACAGCGGCAACTAAGGGAAGAGAAAGTCAAGGTCAGGATGCTTGATTGTATTTTTAGACCGAGAGGACAAAGCCAACAGCAAAAGGAGATTCTGAGGCTGTGGTAGCAAGTGATAGCCTTGGGCAGGAGCAGCTAAGGGCAGGTGTTGCTTTAGTAGTTTGGAAGAGGAATAAAGGGAATTGGAGAGACTTCTTTGCCTTTGGCCTTGTTTTCTTTTGTGACTTAGGAAGCTTGTCTGGAAGAAACAGAAATCCCACAGAGGATTCAGAAAAAGTGCTAAGAGTTTGGAAAATTAGTTACAGAGACAGGTAAAACAACCCAGGGGGAGATGAAAGTTTTGATGAGTACTTTAGACAGCCTAGCCAAGTTCATGACGATCTAACACTGAATACAACCATCTTACACTGAATACTTAAAATGACTTGGGCAGGTGACTCGTCTCTATCTCCTCTTTTTTTTTTTGGAGACAGAGTCTCACTTTGTAGTTCAGGCTGGCCCTCAGCTCACTATGTAGCCCAGGATAGCCTCAAACTCACAGAAATCCTCCTGCCTCTGCCTCCCAGGTACTGCGATTACAGGAGTAAGCCACCATGCCCAGCATTGCAGTACGTGCTACCTAGGATCAAATTTGGGACCTTATGCTTGCAAGGCACACAGTGGAACCATTGAGCTAAATCCCTAGTCCACTATCTCCTCTTTTTCACAAACAAAATGGAAAAAATGGTAATCTTTGTCCATGTATACTGTCATGCAAATTAAATGAAATTATATTCATTAAAATGACATAATTAACCACTATTCAAATAACACTGGCTTGGCTTTGCACATCTGAAGACAAGACGTTAACTTACATATACATGGCCACATAGGTGAGAACATTATGAGGCTGGTCATGCAGTTATGTGGGCCTTGTTCGTTTCATCATAACAGCAGGATCTGTTCTGTTGGTTTCCGGAAAGCAGCTGTGCTCGCCACTCTATCACCAATGTGGTCATGTTGGTGTTTGATTGTGCTAATTCCTCAGTGGTGTCCTCAATGCTCCAAACTGCACACCATACCCATCCCCTCGGCCACGGTCATGGTGAGGCGTGTAAAGCTCTGTATTTGGTTCTGTTCTGCTGAAACTCTTGAACACAATGCCCTTCCCTGGGCGCACTCAACTCCTTCCTCCTCACATGAGGAGTGGCCTGACAGTGGAGGGTGAAGAAGGAAATGCCAGCCTGTAAGTCCTTAACGTCTCCTGATGCCCTTAGATAGGGAACTGGTAGAATGGCACGCATGGCTTGTGCCATGGTTGTATGCACTACTAAGTGCCAGTATTAGGAGCTATCAAGTGGCAGTGGCTGCAAAATAACCACTAGGTATCATTTAGCCCACTTCTTTACAGTTGAGATGGCAAAGGTTCAGAGAAGTTCTGTACAATGAGTTTCCCCAACTCTAATCAGCTGCTTAGGAGCTGAAAAAGAAGAACTCAGCTCTCTAGGCCCACAGTTCCATGTCTTTGCTGTTAAGGCTGCAGATGGAACTGGACTTCCCCAGTACTAACTGATCTTACCTTCCTTTTGGATGAACAGTCCTGCTCTTTCATCTCTTTTCTGAGCTGCTATCCGTTCAACCAACTGTTCAAGTTTATTCAAGGCCACTCTGAAATTGTAAACCTGAAGTGAAAGGGAATGCTTATCCTGTTTGACATCCATATAGACATAGAGAATCTCTTCTTTCTGTACAGAAATAATACTGCAGATTTGCCAAAGTTGAAAATCCTCCAGTTTTTACAATTGTTTCCTTGCTGTCTCAGTCTTTGCTTTATGCCCCATTAATTTTTATCTTAAAAAATCCTGCTCTAGGGATCAGAGTAAGAGTTGTCTTTAGGATGTTAGCAAGACAGCTGACTTGAGTCCATGTAGACAAATAAGCAAAGGTCTGACCTCATAATGTTACCAGCGATCCTCATATGGTCCTCACTGCATCATAATATCTCTGTAACATCTACTTTTTCAGAAAAGGGGAGAAGGGGAGAGGGAGAAGGGAAGAGGGTGGGGAGAGAAAGTGCTCCAGGGAGGCAATTTGCTTTACACTTTACACCAAGAGAAAGATATTTGGGCAGGAACTGGAAGGAAGTGAGGTAGCAAGTCAGGAGGTCCTGAGAGCCACATGTTCTTAACATTTCTGAGCAACATGGAGGAGACCAGTGGGCCCCAGGTGATGTGGAATGGAAGAGAAAGGTAAGAGATAAGAGCAGAGTCAGGAGTGGTGGTGAGATTATGGAGAATCCTACAGGCTAATGTACCAACTGTGACCTTTATTTCCTCTCGTGAGATGGGAAGTTTGGGGGCAGAATAGCAACATGATTGCTCTAGCTGTTTTGTGAAGAATGAAAAGAAAGGGAGAAATAGTAGAGCAGAGAAACCAGTTGGATGGCTGGTCTTTCGTGTGGGCCAGGTAACAGCCATCTATAGGAATCCTGGAGGAATCACAGAAGTGGGTTACTTTATATCTCTTGCTTCTAGTTCACTATGGCCAACTCAGTTCTCAGGGTAAATAGGTGAAGGACTCCTGTGCATAGAAAGAGCATTCTCCGCTGATGCCTAATGTGGGGCGCTGAAGACACACAGGAGTTTGACAGTGTATGGCACTGGCCGGGCAGAGGATTCCAAGATTCTGGGCTAGGCTCACCCACGCATATTTGGGCACTTCAGCAGAAGGCATCTTGGTGACAACATTCTTTCACGCATGTCTCTTGAGTCACATTCCTGCAGCTCTTCTGCTTCTCAACAAAGACCAAGGTTAGGGGCCCGGAATGATGTTTGTCCAGCCCTAGGAAGAAGATATTTGATTTGGTAAGGGCTGAAGCTCTGTCAGCTTGACACATCATGACCAGAAGGCTCGGGGTTATCAGTTATTTCAAACAAGAGTATCAGAGAACACAGTCGTCATTCCCTTCTCTTCATACATTGTAAAGGCCATTCTTGGAACATAGATTGTATGAAGATAGATCTTCCAGCATAGGAAGCTAGTAAGTGAACGCTTTTGTCTTGTGAGTAATCTCATGAAACAAAAAAGCTTGACTTCCCACGTTCTAAAGGAAAGTCCAGGCAAGAGGATGTGTGAAGCTCTGGGAACCAGTGCTGTACGCACCTGCTCATTATCGCCTCCAAACTACTTAGGAGAACCGGACAAGTTCATTAGGAGATTGAGGACAGCGTTAATGAGCACTAGGAGGAGCCATCTGCCTCAATTCTTTCTACCCAAGGGGCACTCACAGAAGAGCCAGGGACTAGCCAGCTCTCCACAGAAGGTCACTTCCTGAATTGGGTGGGGCAAAGATGCATGCATATGGAGAGCCAGATGCTAGACTCTGAGGAGAAGAAACAGATGGGTCTTACTGGCAGAGATGCTAGTGGGGAAGACAGGCTGTACTGTCTTTGACCAGCTACTGAAAACACGGTAAATGTGAAATATATCGAACTTGTTCAATGTATGTCTAAAATATAAAATAAAAAGATTTTGAGGGTAGATGGCTAGTTCACAAATGGCAAATTCAAATTAGAAGCCATAACTACCCTGTGGCTATTATTGAACCCAGCAGTATGAAATGGGGACCACCAGTCGATTGGTTCTCTCTGGAGAATGTGGAACTGGAACTCACTGAAGCTAATCGTTTCTGACTGGTATTTTGCACCAAAGTAAGAGAGGCAAACATCCCCACAAGGTGGAGCAATTATATAATTCCTGCTGGCTCCCCAGGACGGCCTGAGCCCCTGTGAGGCCCTCTCAGGGCCAGTGCAGAACAGATGCCGAAGCACCCTTGAAGAGCACAGTCACGTTTACAATCTATATTTAACTTGTACTATATTTGCATTGCTACTGGGGAAAAGGCCCAGTGGGAAAGTGTGCGCTGTCCTAAATATAACACCTACTTCTCTATACCTGTCCGATTTAGGTTGAAGCTTTGGGCGGTCACCTCCAGGAAGGCCTTCAGCAGCCGGGGACAGACCTGTCCCTGTCTCAGGGCAGGATGGAAGGACCTGCGCGCAACCTCAGGCCTCCGCTAACGCGATCCTTCCAGGCCCTGTACCTCTGAGAGGAGCAGGCGCCCCACCCCGCCCTGCTGCAGCCCTCGCACTTGCACTCTTACCTTTCTTCTCACCCCATTTCGCTGTTTCTATGATAGTATCCTCTCCCAAGCGTTTCGACCTGTTATTTTCTTTTGTTTACAAGTAAGTTTTGGGATGGGGGCGTTTTAAGCTTTTCAGCAAGGGAAAAAGCCTAAGGTGGGCGCAGGCGCTAACATATATATTATGAATGAATGGACGAAGGGACACGACGCTTCGAGCTTGCTGAGGGAAGATGGAGGGTGAGGAGCCTCCGCCAGACAGCGATTCTCCCTCGGTCGCTCCTGGTTTCCAGTCTGGCCTCTGCGCGCGTCCATGAAGGGCTGGAGTTGCCGGGACGCAGAGGATGGGCGAGGAGCACGCGCCGCGGTAGGCGGGGCTGCGAGAGCGCGCCCGAGAACGGGACGGTTCCTGGGAGGGGCAGGCCCACCAGGGCGCACCGGGAGCGCGCACGCGGAAGGGGCGTGGCCACAGGAGCAAGGGCGGAAGGGGCGGAAGGGGCGGGAGGGCGGCCTCGGCGCGCGGCGCCCGTCCGCACAATGGCCAGAGCCCGCGGCGGAGCTCCAGCCCCACCCAGTGCGCTGCGCGCCGCGGGCCGCCCCGCTCGCCGTGAGGACACCGGGCCATGTACTCGGGGAACCGCAGCGGCGGCCAGGGCTACTGGGAGGGCGACGGGGCCGAGGGTCCGGCGCCGGCGGGGACGGTGAGCCCCGCGCCACTCTTCAGCCCGGGCACCTACGAGCGCCTGGCGCTGCTGCTCGGCTCCCTCGGGCTGCTGGGCGTCGGCAGCAACCTGCTGGTGCTCGTCGTCTACTACAAATTCCAGCGGCTGCGCTCTCCCACCCACCTCTTCCTGGCCAACCTCAGCCTCAGCGACCTGCTGGTGTCCCTCTTCGGGGTCACCTTTACCTTCGTGTCCTGCCTGAGGAACGGCTGGGTGTGGGACGCCGTGGGCTGCGTGTGGGACGGGTTTAGCCGCAGCCTCTTCGGTGAGTCGGCCGGGAGGGAAGCTTCCTCCCCCCTTGCAAACTTCTCTGTCGTGCGTCCCCGGCCCGCTTGGCCTCGGTGCCCACTTCCCCGCCCGCTGTCTCCGCATCCGCGGACCCCCGACCCCAGCCCTGACCCCGAGCGCGCCCTCTTCCCCTCAGTTTCCCGTGCGCGCGCTCGCTCCACGCCGACCCGAACCCTCCCTCCCCGACTTCTCCCGGCTCCAGCCTCCCCGGAGCACCCAGGGCGCTGGCGCGGTTCTCTCTCTTCATCTTCACCTCCCGAACCAGTTCAGCAGGGCCTATGGAGTCAAGAGGTTCAGGGAGAAAAAAGAGTTTAACGCGTAAAAGTTGGAGAAGGGGACAAAAATTTAACTCATATAGTATTTGTCTCCTGAAATGAAAGGTAGAAACCTAAAATAGCAGTAATGTATTTTATTTTGTTCATTAAGTTATAAACTTTTGCATGCTTCCCACAGAGTGACGTAGGTTCTCATTCATGTCCCTAGAATGCAAAGTGGCATGTGCCCTGCAAGCTGTTTTTACTGTATTTTCCTCCTAGGTGACTTGTACCAAAGTCTAAATTGAGGTTACCTGTGCCTCAGAGAATCCCATTTCAGGTGAACAAACTGCTGTGCAGCCAGTAGATTTCATGGTTAATTGAAGATTTATTTCTAAAGTAGTTCTGATCATTACAGAAGTTGTCTCACTGAGACTTGACTTTTTGAAGATGACCAACTCAGAATATGATGAGCTTGGGCAAAAATTTTTTTTCAGTGTGTGCCCCAGGAATTTCATTCATATAAAGACTTGAAAAGGAAATGTGTTCTCAGGTTTTAAGAATCCTTTTAAAATCCTGAAATCCACTGATAATTTACAACTGCTTTTATCTTGGCAGATGTTGGAAAGCAATCTATGTAGCATTATCATAAATGTTTTCTTATCAGCCTCCTATGAACTGACAAACCCAAATACTGTGGTATTCTAATGATTCTTTTTTTTTTTTTTTTTTTTTGAGACAGGGTCTCGCTTTGTAGTTCAGGCTGTCTCTGAGCTCACTATGTAGCCCAGGCAAGCCTCGAACTCAGCAATCCTCCTGTCTCTGCCTCCCGAGTGTTGGGATTATAGGCATGAGCCACCACGCCCAGCACTGTGGTATGTGGTATTGATTGCTGGTGGGCGTGAGTCTCCACGCCCAGCACTGTATGTGGTTACCAGGGATCGAACTCAGGACCTTGCGCTTGCGAGGCAGGCGCCGGAACCACTGAGCTAACCCTCTGGCCCTCTAATGATTCATTTTTAAAAAAATATTTTGAAGGAAATGAAATGTCAGAGAAGTCATAATTTATTTAATTGCTTCAATGATTTTAATATTCTCTTCCTTTCCAACACGAATCTGAGACTTTTATGGTAAAATTTGGAACCTGTGGAGAGGGCCTGGACAGTTATAGAGATGTTAGAGATGGCTATGATAGAGATGGTTATGTGATTACACTCTTTATGTTAATTAGAAATACCAGGCAGTGGCCTAAGTTTAAAGGAGGGGATTCTAGCCCAAGCCTAAAGTGTCATCGTTAATGCTCTGTAGTGTGGGCATATCTTATTTCTTCACAGACAAAGGAAGTTTTTTATTTCCTTAAATGCCTTTTCTCTGCTGGGAAATTCTGTTTCTGTACTTGGAAGTTTGAAAGTAAGGATGCATTGAATTTTTTGTGTTAGCATCCACCCTCTTCTTTCCTCTACGAAACCCACTGTCCTGTGTCTCTTACACTCTTTTTTTTTCTATGCTCCTTTACCATTCCTAGTGGAAACCCCTTCTGATCAGATATTATTTTGTAAAACTGCTGGAAACCATCACCATCTGGGATTTTACCTTATATGTATTCTATTTCTTAGAGCATTTAAAATTCATGCTTTCACTGTCTTCCCATTTTAAAATTAGAGATAGGCACTCAGGCTAAAGGATCTGAGACTTGATTAAATGCCAAAGATGAGTGAGTGAGGTTATCGTGGGGCTTAAAAAGGTCTTCGTAGAGGTAAAAAAATTTATTTGCCTGGACTGTTTCTAGATTGAGTTACTGAAGAGAAGGAAAGCACTTGCCTTCTTGTTATCCCTGAATAAGAACGATTGAGTATTAAAGGGGAAAGAATTTTAAAATTCAAGAAGTAGCTGGTGTTGAAGCTTTGGAAAGGCTCCCTTATCTAGTGGGAAAATCACTGATCTGGTGATGCAAGGGTGGAACCTGCGTGGGCTTTCTCAGTTCACTTTATCTCTCCAGCAGCAGTTTTCTTCTTTTGCAAGGAGTAGTTGAACTTAATGTTCCTGAAGCCAGATCCCTCTTGCTTTGTATTTTGAGGAGTCCTTTGATCCCAGCAGGTTAAGAAGAGCCTTGCTGCCTATGACCTGTGTATTTTACTCCAAGCCTCAGCCCTGTCCCCTCCCAACACAAGAAAGCGCATACCATGGTTACTTCATCTTAAGTTCTTTCTCTTCACACTTGCTGGAAGGCCAGATATGTAATGGAGAAAGTAGATCAGTAGACTAGACTTCATTCTGTGCTCAAAATCCTTTAGCAAATGCTAAAAATAAATGAAAACTCTGATATTCTTGAGGTAAAGTATAAATAGGATTGTTTACAAAAGCATTTTAGTTAAATTGACCAGGTAGATCAGTGAATCAGTTATCTAAGTTGTGATTGAATGGCTTTACCAGTGTCCAGAATAATCAGAATTGTAACCATGGCAGGTCCAGCTTATACCAATTAGATTTTAATATATTTATTAGTGAATGTTGGACATTAAAAAAAAAAACCTCAGCTACTGTGCAATGATGAACAACAGAAAGTCTAGCATTGTGGGCATATAGTGCTTTAGCCAGAAGATTTCCAGGTAAGTATGTCCTTAAGGTCATTGGCTGTTCTGCTTCTGGCTACACCTAATACCACATAGGTGTTCTACAGGTAGAATATAATCAACATAATGGTAAAGTTAAGGGGAAACTTTCTTTATTACCCTTTCAGAAATACAAACAGTAGAATAGTAGTTGTAGCAAGGGATGTTTTGAAAACCTCTTACGATACAGAGATTTAGGGTTGGAGGGACAGGGTGGCCAAATGCAAACATTACCATAATCAAATATTAGAAATGTTAAATTATTTTAATATGTGAATCTAGAAATTTTAAAAATTTATAAATATACAAATGCATTTTACGTTCATATAAAAATGTTGTAAGTGCCATTTATTCCCTTAGTATGTGTTCTGTTACACATAGTTTCGTATTGCTGCCATAGATTCTAAGGGTGTTTGGGCCATTAAAAGTCTATTCAGCTGTTCTGGAATCACCCATAGACTTTCTTGGCCTCAGAAACATTTCTTGCCTGGGATTGAAGACACATAGTCTATTATCTCTTTCTACAAATGCAGTGAAGCCACACGTTTCTTTTAGTCTAAGTTCACACTGTGTATATTCTCATTCAGCTATTTTAAAAGCAAAGAATTGTGTTAATTTTAAAAGTTTTCATGGGTGTTCTGTCTGTTGCATTGCCTGATTTGGGGGTGAAGAGTATATCTCTTATTATTTAGAAGATATGAGAAAGCATTTCATGACTTGTGTTAGTAGATGTTTGTGTCCAGATAAGTCAGGTTCCAATGAATTGTAGCTGATGTTACATGAAATTGCATTTATATTGTTTACAATTTTATTTTTTCTTGAATTTTCTCCTTTCAGAGAAGAGTTCCAGTCACAAATGCGTATGTGATGTATTTTGGCATTTACTACTAAGATGAAATGCAGAAATGAAAACAACACATCCATTTTAGTATTCTCAGATGTGATTAGATACACTTTGTTATGTTTCTGTGCTACTGACGTATTTTAAAAAACTTAAAAGAGGTAACAAGTAAAAAAGCTAGTATCCGGAAATTGAGTGCTGCTGGAAGAACTGGAACATTACAAGGAGAGATTTTATTACCACATAATCACACCTCAGCAGAATTTCAGCCTAGATTCATACATATTTCCTTCATCAGCAGCTGTTTTCTGACTCTTTACCTCCTAGGATGGCAGACGATCTTCCCACAGAGTTTGATGTTGTTATAATAGGGACAGGTTTGCCTGAGTCTATCCTTGCAGCTGCGTGTTCAAGAAGTGGACAGAGAGTTCTGCATGTTGATTCAAGAAGTTACTATGGAGGGAATTGGGCTAGTTTCAGCTTTTCAGGATTGCTGTCCTGGTTGAAGGAATATCAGCAAAACAGTGACAAAACTGAGGAAGAAACTGCTGCTGCATGGCAAGACTTGATCCATGAAACAGAAAAAGCCATAGCTCTTTGCAAGAAGGACGAGACCATTCAGCACACAGAAGTTTTTTGTTATGCCAGCCAAAATGGAGGAGACAGTCTTCATGAGACTGGTGCCCTACAGAAAAATGCTTCCTCAGTGGCATCTAGTACCTTCACTGAACCTCTGCATTTGGCACAGTTGCCTGAAGAACTGGACTCATCTGTTACTAGCAATGAAATGTCTGGTAAACATGCTTCAAAAAATGATAGCAAGACTTCACTAGAAGAAACTGATGTAGAGGAATCACCAGAGAAAGAGAAGTATTGTGGAGATAAAATTTGTATTCATCCAGGTTCAGATGGAGGTAAAGTTGGAAACAAACTTACAGTAGAAGACAACACCAGTGAACCAAAGAAAAATGTGATGACTTATCCTCAGATGGTTAAAGAAAGCAGGAGATTTAATATTGATTTGGTGTCAAAACTGCTGTATTCTCAAGGATCGCTGATTGATCTTTTAATCAAATCAAATGTTAGTCGTTATGCAGAATTTAAAAATGTCACTAGGATTCTTGCATTTCGGGAAGGAAAGGTAGAACAGGTGCCTTGCTCTAGAGCAGATGTCTTCAATAGCAAAGAACTAACCATGGTTGAGAAAAGAATGCTAATGAAGTTTCTTACATTCTGTTTAGACTATGAACAGCATCCTGATGAATACCAAGATTTCCAGCAATGTTTATTTTCTGAGTACTTAAAAACTAAAAAACTAACCCCCAACCTCCAACATTTTATACTATACTCAATTGCAATGACGTCAGAATCATCTTGCACTACATTAGATGGCCTTAAAGCAACAAAAAACTTCCTTCAGTGTCTTGGACGGTTTGGCAACACTCCCTTTTTATTTCCTTTGTATGGACAAGGAGAAATTCCTCAATGTTTTTGCAGGATGTGTGCAGTTTTTGGTGGAATCTATTGTCTTCGCCATAAAATCCAATGTTTGGTAGTTGACAAAGAATCTGGAAGATGTAAAGCGGTTATAGATCACTTTGGTCAAAGAATAACTGCTAACTGTTTTATTGTGGAGGATAGTTACCTTTCTAAGGAGACATGCTCAAATGTGCAGTATAAGCAGATCTCAAGGGCAGTGCTTATTACAGATCAGTCTGTATTAAAGGCCGATTCTGATCAGCAGATTTCCATTTTGATAGTGCCTCCAGTGGAACCAGGAGCTTGTTCTGTTCGGGTCACAGAGTTATGCTCATCAACCATGACATGCATGAAAGATACCTATCTAGTACATCTGACTTGTGAATCTTCAAAAACAGCACGAGAAGACTTAGAATCAGTGGTGAATAAATTATTTACCCCTTTTGATGAAACAGAAGTAGATAAGGAAGAACCTAAAAAGCCAAGACTTTTGTGGGCTCTTTATTTTAATATGAGAGATTCCTCAGGTGTCAGCAGAAGCTCATATTGTGGCTTACCTTGCAATGTGTATGTCTGCTCTGGCCCTGACTCTGGACTGGGAAGTGAGCATGCCGTCAAGCTAGCAGAAACAGTGTTCCAAGAAATTTTTCCAAGTGAAGAATTCTGCCCTCCTCCTCCAAATCCAGAAGACATTATTTTTGATGGTGATGATAAGCAAGGAGATGCTCCTGGAACCAGTAATACAACAGTGGCCAAACTAGACTCTCCTGAGGAAAGCAAAAACCTAGACAACTCCCTTGAAAACTAGAAAAGAGCGAACTGGAAATGCACTTCATCTTGGCATCAGAATATTCTCATTTGAAGGACAATTTTTCATATGACTAGTTAGGAGTGGTTCTGTGGTGAATGATATAGAGATAATGTCTTTCAGTCTTTCTGAGACAATTGACTATTGAAGGTCTTTATTAATCAGTGACTAATAAAATAACTAATTTGGTCATTAGGCTTTTGTTTCAGAATAGCTCCATGATCCAGAAACTTAAAACAGGGTTACCTTTATCTTAATAGTGGGTATATATATATATATGAGAGTTCTATGTTAACAACTTCACTTAACAAAAGATAAAACTGTTACCCGCTACTGATCTGAGACTTTTGTCATTGTCTACAAAATAATATATAAGATAAATTATAGTTACTTTTGTAGCTGTTAGAGTTGCTACCACCTCTGAATAGAGAAATAATATATTATGTCAGCCTTTTGTACATAATATAATGTAAACGATAGTGAGAATAGCAACTAACAAAAAGTGCCAGTATGATAAAAATACACTTATTTGTAGTTGTTAAAAGGTTAGTTTTGCATGGTCTTTATTCTTTGTGAAGGTCTCATGTTTACAATACATTTTGTAGTTTAATTTGCCTACATAGCTTTTGTAGCCAGCTGAAACCGTGACCATTACTTTCTGCTTTACAAAAGGAAACAGACTAGTAGTTGAAGAGCTCATCTTAGCGGAGAGATACCTTCCAAAGAAAATCTAGGGGCTAAGATTAGAAAATCTGCAGAACCCTGCTTGCTCTAGCACCTGAATGAAAAGAACTTCCAACAAGTAATTCTGGCTAAACGAAAAAAATAGGATACTTCAGGATGGTTCTGAAATTCCTAAAAAGAAGCAGAATGAAGCAATTTTAATTTGGGTTACAGATGGTTTTTAAACCTTCTAAAAAGATTTTCCTATCCAAGTGCCTCAGAATGGAACATACCACCTGTTGGCTCTACCACTAGGAACACTAACAGAGTGAATAAAGATTTATCATGCCCTTAAGGTTGTAATCATCAGATAGGTAACCATATTAATTACTTCTGCCTCTTGACAGTTTTCTATAGAATAGAAATACTGTTTTCCTCCTGTACAGCCACCAGAAATCATACACCTGGTCGTACTCCATTGTGGACAACTTGCAGGACTATCAGAAGAGGTGAACTTCTCACTCTTAGTCCCATGTCCATATTTTAAGAAGGAAATAGTAATCCTTTAGGAGGAGACCATTTCCTAGTTTCTGCTCTGAAGTTAAGCACTGTGTGCTAGATACTTAATATTATGTTTTCCATAACAGTTTCTTAACACTTTGAAGCACATAACATCATACTTTCAAAGACAAAGTGGAAACTCTGTTATTAATTTGGTCATTTTGCTGTGTGGAGAAGCCAACATTGGAATCTATCATGGTCTTTCATGATCCCTAAACTTTATCTCTTTCTTATGCTCACCATTAAAAAAGTGTAGTTACTATAAGAGAAGGAAAAGTTTCCTGGGAAAATCCGAATCATCTTGCTGGAGAAAAGGAGAAGATAGATGCTGATTTTACAGCATATTATAGATTCAAAGAAATGTTGAATGTATACTTAGAGCTGTGAGTCTTCCATAAACAAAATTTGGCTGAATTTTAACAAAATAATGCTCTTTGGTAATATGTCTTGCAGTCTGAAGATTATGTTAAAAATGTAAACATGCCAAGATAATGTTCTTTTCTTCCTTGGTATATGAGGAAAATGAGAAGACTGATTTAAGTAATAGCTTATTGAAAATAGAAAAGTCATGGTTTGGTGTTAATGTTGATGTTTACAATTGTTGGGTGGATCTTAAAACTGAAGCCTAACAACTGAAGTGTCAAGGAACCTACAAAATAGTAATTACAATTTTTAAAATCTGAAAGTTAAAATAATTCAGGCCTACTATAAAGTTTTTCAGAAACATGAGAAATTGAGAAAAGGAATAATGAGAAGTTATAAAAGATGACATAATGGAAATAAAAATATTCAATTAAGCCAAAATATTGTTTTAAAAACCAACAATATGAATATATTATTTCCTTAAACCAATCCAAAATAACAAGTTGGAAATGAGACAACTTGTAACCAGTATTTAAGAATATTTGGGTTATTATAATCCAGTGCAGTTTTGTGAAAGGTCAGGATTTAACTTCAGCTGGCTTATTGGTTAGCTTTTTGAAATATTCAAGGAATAAATACCCGTATATCATGAAAAATGATGTACTGCTAGTTGTATTTGGGTGAAAATATACCTTCAATATAACAACCTAAACATAAAATGTTCTCATCCTGAACAAAGTGCAAAGTGAAATGTTGACAACACAGCAACAAAAAGTTATACCCTGACTCAGATTTGTAATACTCGTGTTCAGTAGAAAAGTCATTACACCAACATCAATAGCACAAAATGGTAAAAATCAAAAGTATTAGCCACATTAACTTTTAAAAAAATACCGTTCAGCTTTAGTTTAATTATTGAAGGTGATTTCATAGGTCACTCAAAATGTGATAAACACCTAAAATTAAGAGCTGACCTGCATATTGGGAAAACAAGCATTTCTTAAATTAAGCAATGTTGGGACCGTATTTACATAAGATTGAAGAAACTTCATTGCAGTACAGTTTATAAAATGAAAAAGGCAGCATAAATATTCTCTACATGCCTTTATAGCTAGTTAAACTGATAAATACTAACAATAAAAAACCAGTTCAGGAGTTTACAGGATATGTAAGGTAAAAATCTTGTTTCTACAGTCCAGTGGTAAGTGCAGTTAAAAAAAAAAAAAAGAGTATCAGTATATATAAGCATGTAAGGAAAGTTACATAGCTATATTAGGGTAACTTAAAAAAGGTGCTTAAATAGAAGCAGGTTGAGAATACTCCCTAAGAGACATGCTAGTGTAATGGAAAAATAGTAAATGGAGATTCCTTGGATCATTTATTACCTGTTAACTAATCTTGGGAAATAACACCTTAGTTTCCATTTCTCTATCTATAAGATAGAAATAATATTTAATAGATTTATGGTGAGGATTAGATAATTGTATAAAACCATATCCAGATGAATGCTAATATGTGGCATAGATTTATTAAACATTCCAATTGAATGCTTTATGCAATTTGATAATGTTGATAATTTATCTAGAAAACTAAGATAGTTTTTAAAAATTTAGGTTTAAGACATGGGAACTTTACCTTTCAAGTCTTTAAAGCATTCTGTGAAGCACCCTTTGTATTCTGTGGTGCTGAATATGATGTTTAATAAAGCATTTGGAAAGTATTTAATAAAAGTTAATAGAAGGACCAGCTCGATTAATGTGGAGATACTAGGTCCACTTTTCATTTGATGATGTATTTTGTTCCAGATGAGTGAAAACATTATATGTAAAAGAAAAATGAAAAATATTTCATCCCAGTAATAGTGTGAAGAAATTTCATGGCAATGAAAAACTTGGACAAGGTAGATCAATTTAAAAGAATGGCAAATATATACTAAAGGAAAACTGAAACAAAAGCTGATTCACAAGTGTTTAATATTTTGTAAAATGGAAGTCTGTAAAGCTTTGTACTCCTTAGTCGGTACACTTATAAAGAGAGAATACAAGTGAGATGATACAAGTAAAATTCAATTCTTAGAATGTGATTCAAGTGAACTAATATTAAAGGTGAAATAGAAACAACTTTGACCTACTTCATACTGTAATACTGAGCAAGAATTTTTAAGTGTGCATGTGTCTTCATGCCAGAAGCATTGTATATTAGTCAATTTTTTTTTTAAAAAAAGAGAAGAGCTCTCTGCCTGATCTTTCAATGTTCTAAGTCACTTTGAGTAGCAAATGCCCAAGAAAATACTTAAAGAAAAGCCACTTGTACAAGGTTTTTTTTTAAAGCCCATCAGTTGAGAAATGAATAAATCTCAGTGTGTTGTTATTGCTGTGATAAACTGTTACATAGCCTTTAAATATTGATAAATGTAAAATTGTATGCAAAATAAGAATCAAAATGTTAAATATAAATTATGTTTACTGATTTTAATTGTAAAAATTTAGGTTTCAAAGTTGAAAATATAAGGCAATTACAGTTTAACATTAAAGGATTCCTTATTTTTTTCTGTGAAATATGTGTGTAATAAAAAATTGGCGAAATGGTTTACTGAATTGGTGAGACAATTACTGATTTCTTGGAAACATCTAAAATTTCTTCTTTAAAAAATAAATTTCAGGGGTCGGAGGGTTAGCTCAGTGGTTCCGGCGCCTGCCTCTCAAGCGCAAGGTCCTGAGTTTGATCCCCATAACCACACAGAATGGGGGGCGTGGTGACTCACGCCCACCAGCAATCAATACCACATACCACAGTGCCCGGCGTGGCGGCTCACGCCTGTCATCCCAGCACTTGGGAGGCAGAGACAGGAGGATTGCTGAGTTCGAGGGTTGCCTGGGCTACATAGTGAGCTCAGAGCCAGCCTGAACTACAAAGTGAGACCCTGTCTCAAAAATAAATAAATTTCCAAATCCTAACGGCAAAAAGATAGTCTAAAAAATGTAAGGATTTAACAGGTCTTCACAGAAGGAATTTGTGTGGTCAAGATGGTCTTTATATCTTTTATAGCTTCTCTCAGTTGCCCAGCATTAAGAAATAATATTAGAAATGGTAGTATTGCATTGCAGGACATCAGCACGAAGAGAGACTAATGACATTATGTCCCCAAAACCAAAAATACACCTTTGGGAGCCATGAAGCCCATGGAAATGAAGGCTGGATTCATAGGGTTGGCCAGGGCTGAGCATGAACAAGTTCGTAGAGAGACCTGTGCTTAAGACAGATCTGGGAATGGATGATGCAGTCAGACCTTGTCTTCCAGTCAATCTAGGAAGTCTAAATCAGGGTAACTGATTCAGCTGACTTCTATTACTGGTTATGAATCGACATTCTAGGGAACAGAAATACAAAAATGGAACAGGGTGAGTTTGAGAAAGATTTTCTTAGAGAATGTCTACCCTAATGACCATTTAAGACACTTCCTATGCATCACATTTTGAGTTCAACAACCACTACTGCACTTCCTTCTATATGCAAAAGAAATCTCTTTTGACTTGTGATGCTTGGCATGTCTTTAAGAGTGTCAAAATGTTTTATACACAGCTGAACACAATCTGCTTCAAAGTTACAGGCTGGGTCAGCTAATATCTTCCAAAGTCTTAGTTTCTGACAATCAGAACTACCTTGGGAAGGAGCAAAGGAGAGAGACCTTGGATCCAGAAGCTCAAGTTGCAGAGTTTAGGGCAGTAGAAGAGTAAAGAAATCTGAGAGAAGCAGATCAGAAAGTTTCAATGCCAAGAAATTCTTTGATTAGGATTAGTTTTATTTGCCTTCATTTCAGTGGTCAAATGGAAGTCGTGTTCCCTTTAACTTTGAGGCAGCAGCTTATTCTGAGAATTTTTCATGGAGTATTTTTATCTTCACCATAGAGGATTATTGTATTGCCAGTTAATTCCTTTTGATTTAACTGACAACCACATGTGTTTTCATTTCAACAGCAGGAGGCACAGTACCTCCTGCTTTCTGTAAGGCATGAACTATACAGAACACAAGTGATTCACTGAAAGAATTTGACTAAAATGTGAATACTGCGATGAACTCGGGTACCCGATGGGTAAGAATGCTTTCCAATGACAATCGTGTTATGTGACTCTCGGGATACCTACATAAGGTAAGAAAGTGCAAGTATTTCTGCCCATTCATAGATGAAACCTGGAGAATTGACTTGACCTGGACCCCTTTGGTTATTATTTAATTCATTAATAAGATTTGAAATGCTACTGTTCCCCTTTACTTGTATTCCAGGAGTGTAAATTATTGTGTATAATGGTACAGAACACAATTTGTTTAAAAAGGGATGACTTCTGGAATCTTAGAAGTAACTCTTCCCTTAGTATATATTAGGGAACTTTCCACAATGTTTGGTTTTTTGTTTGCTTTGTTTTGTTCTGTTTTGTTTTTGTACCAGAGATCAAACCCAGGACTTTACGCTTGTGAGGCAGGTACCTGAACCATTGAGCTAAATCTCTAACAACTTTTTCTTTCTAACAAACTAGAAATCCTATGAATTAAAATTTGTGTAATTTAAATGGATTGATGAGTTGAAAGAGGAGATGGGAGTGGATTAAGTTCATACTTGAAATTCAAACAAATTATCATGATATTGTCATGCTTCATTTATGTAGATTACTTTCTGCTGTTTTCCTATGATTTTGGCATTTCTTGCAGCTAAATACATGGTCAGTCTTTAATATACTCTGAAGAACTACTTAACAGACACATGCACATAAGAAACGGGAATGACTGGATTTAGTATTGCAGAATAGACAGCAGGAAAATTACATGTTTATAGATCAGAAGGACATAAACAATTTTCTGGTTTCTAGAAAGTAATCCTGGGGACATTAATGTTTACAATATGTTTTAAGCCAGTTCTTTTTATTACATGTCAGGTAAAATCCCTTGAATGCTCTCATTTCTGTTTAAGACTTGTTTCTTTGCCCATTCTTTATCTAAAAATAACATATACTAACTTTGTAGGAAGTATTACTTTCCTATCTTTATAAGTGAATTGCCTTATATTTGTAAATTAAAAGATTTTGTAACAATCACTCCTATAAAGAAGGTGTTTTGCAAAATGTCCAGCTAAGAAAAAGCCAGAAATCTTGTTCTCAGGCAGTTAAGATTATTGTAAATTTCTAGTTTTAGACTAATCCTTTATGAATCAGTAACACTATTTAAAATTAGTATATATAATCAAAATATATCCCATTTAATAATTTCACTCCTCTTCTTTCATTAGAGCCATGGTTCTCAAATCAGGTTGTTCATCCCTCAGGAGATAATCTGAAGACAGTCTGTTGTCTAAACTAGAGCATTAATCGCACCTAGTAAGTAGGGTTGCTGATCAACACCCTACAGCACAAGGCAGCTCTCTCACAAAGCATTCTCAGCTCCAAATGTCAAAAAAAATCTGGTAGAGTAAATATTTTGAATATTATTAAGGAGCATACTTTAATGTTAGCCACTTGTGCCTTTTAAATTTTCTGACTTTTGTCCAGCAGCATCACTGCTGATAGGAATGCCCATTTATCCCCATCTCCCATCACAACTAACCCTGGCATCCATCTGAAGGTTTTTGGTAACATAAACTCCAAAGCAAAATTCAAAATGTGTCTCATTCTTTCACAATAAGATGAAAGCTAGAATTAACTGTAAAGCAATTAGAAATGATGTCATACTTCTATACACTGTAAGGAACTACCTCCAAATCAAGATTAAAATATTTTGGCATACTTTTTTTTGAAGCAATCCTATTCACTTGAAAGTTTACCAGCAAATTAATATAATTACAGGTATGTCCTAGAATTTCAGAAGACCTAGTAGGGGACTAAACCATCCACTGTACAACTGTAACAGCTGGTGGTTCACCAAGTAATGAAACAGTGCAACAGCCTGGCACTTTATAGTTGAATGTTAACTATAGACAATACCTAATTGGAATGGACTGGGTCTACACTGAATGCAAATAAGAGCCTTATTAGATTACACTGCAGTGTGAAGTAGGGGATTCAGTACAATCCATCATTTATTAAGCAAAGGCTGTGTCCCAATTTCTGTACTAAACTTCTGGAATACAAAGATGATAGTTGTAACTGACATTTATTGAGCACATTCTATATGCTAAATACCTCTAGAAGTTCGTGTTATATCTATTTAATCCTCAATAACAGTTAAATTGGATAGGTGGTCTTCTTATCCCCATTTTACATATGGGTAAACAAATAATTTGGAGATTTGATCCAAATCATACAGTGGGTAGCTAAATGGTAGAAGCCGGCTTCAAACCTGAGCAGTCTGACGCCACAGCCCTTATGGTGTAACTGAGATGTGATGTGGTGTCTTCAGGAAGGTGTCAGATGAGGGCCAGCAGTCCCAGTAACTAACATATTTTCCTGGAACTTCTCATTTCTTTAACATCTCATTTTTAAAAGCATCCCTGTACAGGTCGGTATTAATGTTTCTGCATGTAGATGAGAAAGAAAGCTCAATAGTTTACCTAAATTACAGAATTAGTGAGTAGTACAACTCACAATCTATTGGGGCCAACATTGTTACACATTTAGCCATTATATTAATTGAATTATAATAATGACTGATACTGGCATAAACTACTAGGTGCACAAGGAGTTATTTTTAGTCTGGGGTGCTCTCAGAATGCTTCATAAAAGAAAATGTATTTGGATTGGGCCCCAAGGGTTGAAAGGGATTCAGTAAGATGAAGGAAAACATTCCATGCCAGATAAATAA
Organism: Thryonomys swinderianus; assembly: GCA_004025085.1. Lineage (NCBI taxonomy): Eukaryota > Metazoa > Chordata > Mammalia > Rodentia > Thryonomyidae > Thryonomys > Thryonomys swinderianus. Next base: position 4,886 of record PVIC010022286.1, on the reverse strand, counting down.
AAGATGATGGGTGCAGGCATTGAAAACATGGGCTGGTAGGGTCAGACACGGACTGGTTTGGGGAGGCAGGATGTATGGGACAGAACAAAGAATGAAGAGTTTGAGGCCCATGCTAAGGCTGGGGCTTTCAGTGGAGAGGAAGCATTGTGTGAGGTTTTCTACATAAATGTTTCAAAAGTCAGTGTAGGATGTTGTGAAGGAGGCTGGAATATGAAGACTGGATGTAAGGAGGACAAATGAATGTGAAGGGGCCTGAGCAGAACAGGGCAAGTGGAAATAAACATAGATTTGGAGGTAGACTTACATTTGGAAGTAGAAATACAAGGCCAGCAGAATTACTGTGTAACTCAAGGTGGAAAGGAAAGGTTGAAATAACCAAAATTTCATCTGGTACTTGAATGAATGACGTATGTGTCTTAGACCAGTCACAAATGAGGAAAAGCTCGTTAATAGGTTTTGCCCATACAAGGTGATCAGGAGATGGTTCTGGAAAGTGGTCAAGTGCCTGGTATGTCATGCTCATCTAGCCTAGTAGAGGAATAGTATTTTAAATCAGTAAATGAATGAATTGTGTTTATCAGAGAGACAGAGACAGACAGATACCTTTATCCCCTGGTGTCTGTATAGAGTATAAGTCTAAAGAGAGCAAGAATAGATACTATCGAGACTCTGAAGTGAGTCAGTTCTCGTCGGGGCAGCAAAGGAGAGTTCGAGAACTGTCGAGAAGATGAAAGCAGCATGGCAATGGTTTGTTGGCTGTGGCTTAAAGAAGGACCAGAGATACCTGATCTGTTGACTCTACTTTTCAGCTGTGATTTGTCCTGGAATTTTATTTAGAAAATTCCTTGAATTTCTTGTATGCTCAGGCTTCACTCTAGAAATGTCAGTTTTCGCTCTGCCTCCTTTTCCATGACAGAACTGTTCCTCTCCCCCCTAAACCTGGTTCGTGTGTACCTGGCTATACCAGGGTGAATCTCACATGTACAAAGCCATTTAGTTAGATTTCTCAGAGCTCATTTTCAATTGATATCACCTGCATCACAATTGTATGAAATTCTGTTTTCTTGTTCTATAAAATATGGCTAGGCTATTGGACTGTAGAAAGCAGCCAAATTGCAAAAGACAAAAGGACAAGTAGGAGCAATAACTTTAAAAGAAGTGAACTATTATGAAAATCAGTGCTACTTATATACACTGTGAAAGTTATCTTTGCCCATTACCCTTATCGGCCTCGCAGCAGGGAACTTTTGTGCCTTATGCTGCCTTCTGGTCCCTATGCAACAGTTTGCAAAATGTTAACTCAATGTGTGGTTCTTAAAGTAGGGGTAATTTACAAATTCCTAAATACCAGATAGGGAGAAATGCAAGCAAGTTTTAGAGCCAGATTGAGGCAACAGGGAAGTTTGCCTGAAAGTTTTTGAGCGCTAAGGGATAGGAAATATTAATGAAAGATTTCATATACAAAAGGCATTGTAATGTTGACATTGTAGTGTAGGTGCTGTTTCTCTTCCTGGGTTGGTGTCTCTACTGGATGCTTGAGGCATACTCTTATATTCTCTTAGTTCTTAACCATATAGAAGAATTCTTAGGACAAAAACGAGCCAAAAACTAAAAATAATCCATAGATGAAAGCAGAAGAATATGCTACAATGAGAAAAGAAGAAAATTTTAAACTCTTGAAACCCTGCCATGTATGTGAACATCTCATTGAAGAGAATAATTTTATAGAATGCTTGGTTCTTAAATCCACCCAATCCTGGGCCATCACCCAGTGAATGTAGTCCTGTTGGTCTGCTCCAGATGATCTGAGGTCGCAGGAAGGAATTCAGGAGCTGAAGCAGAAATAGGCTGAGTCAGAGATGAGTGAAAACCACTTCCTGGACCAGTTAACGTGCGCTCAGGCTGTCCAGTTAGGAAATCTGCTCAGCACCACTGTGTAGGATTGACATGGAAGGGGATTTGTGTGCCTGTAGTGGAGATTAATCTGTGGAGGAAAACCTGGGGATGAGCAAATGAACATGAGATTACATTAAAAGGGATTTTATTTTAATCTAGACCAATTACTCTAAAACTCAAAATCACCAGTGGACTAATTTATACATACACATAACGATTTCTAGGTTCCATCCCAGGTCTACAAGATCAGTGTCTTCAAGGGTTAAGTCTTGGAATCAACATTTTATCACCCAAGAAATGTTTACCTCGCTATTTCAAGAACTGCCTTTTGGAAAAACTATTCCTAAAAGGGGAAGATACCTACATCCCTGATATAGAGGGTTTTATTTGAGATGGAGAGCTAAATCCATTTTGAACCCAATCCAACCATATAGGAGAAAAGCTTAAAATAGGTGCATGATTCTGGGAATCCACCTTGCTCCAATACCTATCCATCTGACCTTGTGGCCTTGAGTAAAATGCATTTGTACAAAATACATTTGTAAATATTCTCTTCACCTTCAATTTTTTCTCTAGCTTTTCTTCCCTTGGTATCGTCAGCTCAACATGACTAAGACTCACTGCGAAATTTATTGCTGATCCAAAATTGCCCATGGTGGTCACTGAGATTAGTTTTATTTTATATACCTACATAACCTGACATAACCTTTTATATACCTGACAAATTAGTGCTTAAGAATTTTGTACTAGTATTGGCCTGCTCATTCTTTTATGATCCTGTGTACCTTAGATTTTCTAACTGATGAATTATACAAAGATAGAACTTTTCATTCTTGAGGCAAAATCAACACTGCTCCTTTGGCTATTTCAGCATTCCAAATTTGAGTCAGTAGCATGGTAATAGAAAATGATGTAAAATGGAATTGGTGTTATTACCATCTGGTGTACAGCTTAAACTGGGCTCTCTTGAGAACTTTTTAAATTATAAAATGACTACATGGAACTTTAGTTAGGTGCCTCTGAGATTCTCTCTTGTATTTTGTTTTGTGTTTTGTGGTGCTGGGGACTAAACACAGGCCTCATATGTGCTTTGTAAGCGTACTACCACTGAGCCGCACCCCTGCCCACTTCATCATTTTAATTTACTTCTCTGAGCTACCTCAGATGTTCTTTCCTTGGTGCCAGGTTAGTAATTCAAGAAGGAGCTTTTAGAAACTAGACTCACACTGCTTACAGGGTTCGACAAGGTTGTTCTACAATTTATTCGTATGTTGAGTTTTTCATAGCATTGAAAAGACCTCAGATTTTTCCATTGATCACAATGAACTTGCTTCATCAAATCTTAGCAGGGAAAAATCTAACAAGAGCTCTGGACTAGCAGTCTAGATGAGTACGTGTCTAAGCAGAACTTTACTAATCTTTTGACATTAACTAGTCACACACTTCACCCTCTTTCCCCATATGCTCATCAAGCGTGGCCAATGACTGTGTCCTACTTACAAGTCTATGAAGCTTTGATGACAAAAATATATAAAATAAAATTTATAAAAGTCTATGATCATTACATCAAATGAGAGGAGGTGTTACAATGTATTATTTTAGTAGGAGAACAGATGATAAACCTAGTAGGAATGCCATCTCTTGACTTGATATCATCTATAATGTTTTATCAAGATTTTTAATATTGAAATTTATTATGTAATGACTGTCAAATGATATATTTGAGTTGAAGTAGGAATCCCTAAGAAGAAAGCCATAGGAAATGAATCTTGTTTTATGTTCTATATATTGTTACACTCTATTAGAAACATTTTTCTTTTACTTTGAAAAGGCCATTTTTCCTTTGCATTGACCGTGGCTATTTTTCAGCAGCACTTCAGCTCATTGTTTGATGAAGTACAGAAATTATGCTTAGCCCAAGACAGACATACACTTATATGCAAATTTTATTATCAACTAATATACACAGTTCTAAAGTTTATTCAGTTTTCAACATATACTAACTCCTCATCAACTATTTCAAGGGCTAAGGAGGATGTCAAAAAAGAAAAAAAAGTACAAAAAGACATGGTACCTCTCTCTCTCAGATTTTATAGTTTAGTTGGAGAGATAAGACAGGAGCACACAGAATTGTAACAAAATACAGTGAGTAGGAAATAGCAGCCATTAGAATGCAGTTAGTCTGTGTTACGTATGAGCAGAGCGTGGCGTGCATTAAGGTAGTAAAAAATAGCGAGAGAGGACATTCTCCAGGCAGTAGGAAGAGTTCCTTGAAGCTGGCATGTTAAGCAATAGGAGTTTTGCATTAAATACCTTGTGAGGAATTAGATGAGTAAGGTGTGAGTTTCCTCAGAGCAGAGCCCAAGGCAAAATCTATGTGCTAACGACTTATTGGAGAGTGTAATTCCAAGAAATTAAGAATGAAGGGAAAGAGGAAGGGGCAGGAAGAGATGAGGGCAAATACGAGAGGTTGCATTTCTGAGCTGGCTACATCTCTATTTAAAAACACCGAGCAGATCGTTTGGGCTGCCAGGACAGCTTCAGAAAGGCTTTATGAAAGGAGTGCAGTTTAAATCAGCCCATGGCGTGGGAGAGTCTGCAAGCAGTTGCATCTCCAGCTTCTTCCTGTCTCCGGGCTCACACCGGTCCGAGTCCGGGCGGCGAGGTCAATGTCCCTTCACTTCCAGGTTTGGTCAGCTGGGTCCAGCAGGAACTGGGGAAGCCTGAGCCTCGATGGGCCTGGTGCAGTGAGGGTGCGCACGCCTGCGGTACCGTGCGTGGGCGTGTGGTAGTGGCTGTCGGACCAGCGTTTGCAGTAGTGACCGTTGTCACAGGACAGCACTGCTGGGAAGCAGACAGAAAGCCACGGCCCACAGCTGGGACGTGGTTTATGAATCGTGTCAAGACCTGGGGCGCCACGTGAATCGAGCCCATGATTAACCTGCTGTTTGGTCCACAAGAGAATGACAGAGTAGGGGAAGGGGACAGCA
>PVIC010022285.1:0-27822 GCA_004025085.1 Thryonomys swinderianus | reverse complement strand
TCTCTCTCTCTCTCTCTCTCTTTTTTTTTTTTTTTTTGTGGTACTGGGGATTGAACTCAGGCCCTTATGCTTCCAAGGTAGGCATAGTACCACTTGGGCTAAATCCCCGAACTTATTATTTCTCTTCTAAAAATTTGCCCTTGATACATAATAAAAATTACAATGAAAATATAACATCCATTCTAGAGAGTATATATTTAGTTTTTCCAATTCAAGAGATTAGATACTTAATCAAGACACTTTCATTCAGAAATAGAATGTATTTACATATTATATGGGTAATTAATTCTTGATTGGCAGCACCCTGATTGGAGATCTTTGAATGCAGTCTTGGCTGTGCTCCTCCCTGAAAACGAATTGAACTCATTTACTTAAGGTCTTTGCACACAGAGTGCAGACTGTGAATAAGCCTTGATTTTCATCCAAAGGAGTGGTATTGCTGCCCCCTTTCAGTATGCCAGTTCTTTTTAGGTTTTGTTTTAATTGCCAATATTGGCTATTAAGGGTCTAAGATGTAATTATAATAACTTTTTTTTTTGAGACAGGGTCTCGCTTTGTAGTTCAGGCTGGTCTTGAGTTCACTGTAGCCCAGGCAAGCCTGGAACTCAGCAATCCTCCTGCCTCTGCCTCCCGAGTGCCAGGATTGCCCGGCTCCCTACTTTCTTCTATAGTTTAATCACATTTCAAAAATTATTATAATAGCTGGGCGTGGTGGCTCACACCTGTAATCCTGGCACTCGGGAGGCAGAGGCAGGAGGATTGCTGAGTTCGAGGCTTGCTTGGGCTACATAGTGAGCTCAGGGCCTGCCTGAACTGCAAAGTGAGACCCTGTCTCAAAAAAAAAAAAAAAGTAGGGAGTAGAAGGCCTTTCTAGGGATGAATCAGCTTTTGGATTGGGTAGCCAAGGGGTTCTCATCATGGAGGAAATGATACATACTACACACTGTTTCCTTAAATGTGAATAGAAACTTCTAAGCGAGCATATTTTAAATTAGTAGGTTCTATTTGGCATTTTAGCTAGGTGTATTTAATACTTGAGCAGACATTATATTCACAGAAAGTTGCTTTTTTTTGGATGTAGGAGAATTCATCTGGATATAAAGACCTGACTGGGAGTTTTGTGACAATCTTAAAGCAAGTAGTTGGAGGAAAACTCCCAGTAGATTTCAATTACCACAGCGTGCCAGCACCATGGTTACAAATTCAGCTCTTAAGAATTCTAGGACTTCTAGGAAAAGACGACCAAAGGTAAACTATTCTAAGTAAGTTACTTACTGTGCATATGATAGCCTTAGGCTGTAGCTCCCGAGGGGTTCATGATAAGCCAGATCCTACCTGGCTTTGCTGATTCAGGAGTGTTAAGTAAACCTGTGTAAGGAGTGTCGTTTTTGTCAGGTTGCTGGGAATCATCCTGGCTCTGCTTTCCCAGGCACTCCCTGCTGTGTTGCTTTCTTCACTTCCTCTAGAGGTCGGGACACTTCCTGCAAAGGGCCTGTGAGTGACCACCGTAGGCTTCATGGGCTGCATGTTGTCTGTGGCAGCTCTAAGCTCTGACCTTGCAGTTGAAAGTAGCTGTGGAGGGCACGTAAATGGCTGCACATGGCTGTGTTTCAGAAAAACTTTATGGAAACAAAGACTTAAATTTCATAGTCTCCATGTGTCGTGCTGTCTTTTTAATTTTTTTTCCCAACTATTAAAAAATGTGAAAATAACTCTTCGCCTGCACTGTACAAAAGCAAGGGCCTGGCCAGCTGGCCACCAGCCCTCACTCGGTTGCTTGTGAGTGCTTCACTTTTGAATCCATTTACCTTGAATCATTCTTAGTGAATTGTGTTAGGCTTTTTAAGATATCTTCCCAACTGTACATATTTTTTTTTTTTTTTGAGACAGGGTCTCGCTTTGTAGTCCAGGCTGGCCCTGAGCTCACTCTGTAACGCAAGCAAGCCTTGAACTCAGCAATCCTCCTGCCTCTGCCTCCCGAGTGCTGGAATTACAGGCATGAGTCACCACACCCAGCATTGTATGTGTTACCAGGATCGAACTCAGGACTTTGTGCTTGGGAGGCAGGCGCTGGAACCACTGAGCTCAATCTCTGGCCCCGTACATATTTTTTTGTAACTTTACATTTTGCCATACTTTTTCAAACTTATAAACTTGCGTGGTCCCTAGAACAGAACCAGGAAGGCCCCTCCTACCCTGCCTCTCGAGCATGAGTTCCTTGCACTCACTGCCTCCTTCTCTTTCCCTGTGCACGTGCTGCGTGGGAGCGGTGTCGATTACGTTTGGCAGGAGCTCCTGATGTGTTTTTGCCTCAGGAAACCTTATGTTCTCAGCGTGCCAGCTGTATGGACATGGCTCCCTTTCATGCAGCAGATCATATGTGTATTCTGATCTGTTAGCCTCTACTTTCCCATCCCTGAACTATATCCCCAGCCCCTGTGTTAGGTTTTTTCAGTGTTTATCAAGTTCAACCCTTGATAGAGACCTGGAACAAAAGGAGGGATTGGAAGCAAACATGTTAGAAATGTTTGTCTTCATTCTGTTTTATTTTATGGAACTCCAGCCAGTCCTAGTATGGAATTCTGTTTTAAAATCACCAATTTTATATTAGTATGCATTATACCTTAATTGTCTAAAAAATATTTAATGCCATAAGTTGAGTTAATGTACTAAATTCATGAAGCCTTACTTCCCTTCTCCCTGGACAGATGTGGAGAGCATAGACAGAGATGGTGGGGAGATCCCCCTTCTGAGTGCTGAGTAGTAGCTGGGCCCCATCAAGTGAGCAAAGGCTGGAACCCTTGAGTGTCCCAGGCCCCCAGGGTGCTTTCTCCTTTGCTGCCCCACACTGATGAGATTTTATGTTAACGCAGTCTTGCAACTCATAAGGTGTGATTAGCTCAGTGTGGCAAAGTAAAAATTTCATTTTATAACAAATCTAGATGATTTAATTGAAAGAGAAAATTCCCAGAGAAGCCTTTTCTACTCTAACTTGAGTATTTTCTCTTGTTTTATAGTATTGTGCTTTTTTAGCTTATTAGCATTTGGCTCAGTCATGTCCACAAATGCTTCCACATTTTGTGGCTCTTAGGCCAGACAGTGGCTTTTGAAATTGAGAAACTACACTGTAATCTAGGTTTAGCATTACCAAATTTTGGGAGGAGGATTGGTAATGTCTGCTTTTGTGGAAGAAATGCTTACACAATAAAATGAGAGACTTTAGAATATAGTTCTGGATTCTTATTTTTGGATTTTATACATCAGTCAAGACAGAATTAAAGTAAATACACTTAAGATTAATTTTTTTAGCTCTGTATTGGGGAAAAAAGTTTTTCTGAAAGAGATGTAACATTCCTGCTATCTAATTTATACAGCCCCAGATTATTTTGGAATTTTTATTTTATAGCCTGGTTTCTCTCTTAAGACCACTGCATGGAACCTTTGTTGCTATTTTTCCCATTAAAACTTTTTTTTTTTGAGACAAGGTCTCTCTTTGTAGTTCAGGCTGGCCTTGAGCTCACTGTGTAGCTCAGGCAAGCCTTGAACTCAGCAATCCTTCTGCCTCTGCTCATCAGTGCTGGGATTACAGGTGCGAACCACCACACCTGGCATAAATTTTTTTTAATTGAATTCTTTTTTTTTTTTTTTTTTGAGACAAGGTCTTGCTTTGTAGCTCAGGCAAGCCTTGAACTCAGCAGTCCTCCTGCCTCTGCCTCCCAAGTGCTGGTATTATAGGTGTGAGCTACCGAGCCCAGTTAACTGAATTCTTTATTAGTACATTTTATATACAATTCACAGTCACACTCAACATTGGGGAATTTGTACCAGTAGATGACAGAGTTAATTCTCATTTTTACCCATATCCCTACCCACCCCAGGCATAAAATCTTTTGAATGTAAAGCATACAGAAATCTGAGAAGCAGTATTTTTCACATTAGCCTCTTGAGGCAGAGTGAAAGTACTGTGAACATGGCATTGTTTTTTTAAACACTGTCTTAGCTCTGTTGCCCTTATCTACTATAATTAGGAATGGAAAGAAATCTAAGTGGTAGAAATCTGTTAATTTCACACACACACTTGTATGTATCTATATATATTTTTGGTGACCCTGTGAATTGTTCTAAGATGTAAAAATTATATTTTGAGTTGCTAAGCTACCAGACAGGACACAAACTTGGCAGTCCTCTTCCCTCAGCCTCCCTAAGTGCTGGACTCCCCATCATGCCCGGCTTATTTCTTTATTTTGATAAATGAAAGTTAAATTTCTTACTGAAGAGCTTAGCTGCTATAGAGAAAAACTAGTGTTTGAATATCTTTAAAATAGCAAATGATTATAAACATTGTCTAGAGTAATTTGGATATGTGAAGTATTATTGTAATAACAGGTAGAACTGTTTTATTGCAAGGAAAATGGTAAAAGATAGTTGATCAAACAACCTGGTTTGTAAACAATGACCAGGCAAGAGTTACTTGACATTTGTCTGTCTTTTCATGGACTAACTAGTCAACTTTGATAGGCAGGAAGTTCACCTCATGAAAAGAGCAAATGAAATCTTTTAGAAGTAAGATTTGTATAACTTCATAAATTGAATTTCTTTCACTTCTCTTCTGTAGATCCTCAGTTTTAAAGAGAGAGAGAAGTTTGAAAAACTGTGTTTTATTGGGGTAGAATACTATAATTCCACTGCAAATAAAATATCTTTTAAACAGGACAAGTGAATTAATGTATGATGTTCTTGATGAATCCTTGCGAAGAGCTGAGTTAAATCACAATGTCACTTATGGTAGGTAACATGTACATGCTACTCCAATGACTAATGCTGTTTCTAGTACTGAAGCTAAACCTGTGTTAGAATACTATAGATTCCAGTAGAATTTTATGAATAATGTTAAGATCATTCTTTAGGTTAATGTGAGTATTGAATAATAGTAATAATTTGAAAGTGTGATGTTCCCTAAATGACCTAAATTCATTATTATATTTGTTGCTTTATTGAAAACATTTATCAAGGGACTAATTGACTGTGAAGGTAACTCAGTGAGTTTGTTTCACATTTTGTAAAATTTCTGTTTGAAGTCAGCTTTTAAATCAGTCAACTACTTGCCAAGTGTTTAATAAGTTTTATTGTTTGTCAGTCCCTGAGCCAGGTGCTTGGAATAGAGCTATGACTAGAACAGTGCTGTCTGTGGGTTAGGGACTAGAGAGGGGTTGTGAATGTTACACAAGGATTACAGGTGCTGTTGGGGAGGTGGGGCTGGTCTCGGGTGAGGGGCCAACAAGGAAGGGATTTAGGAAGACATCGCATGGCCCGGCTGGGTCTGAGGAACCCCACTGCCTAGAGGAGAACCCTAACCCACCCTGGAGAGTAAGTTCACAGCTTACTGACTCCCACTGTGGAAAAAGAATTTCCGGGGTGTGTCAGGAAGAGGCAGGAGCAGGGTTCATTAGGCATTCAGGGCACACTCCAGAGTGGCGTGCAGGTGCTGAGAGAAGGAGGCACGGAAGGGGCCGGAGCTCAGTACTTCGAGGGGTGTCTTCAAGACGGGGAGGGGGGAGATCTGGGGGTGTGTTTCTACCGTCTGTGGGTTGCAGTGCCAGCACATGTATGTTTCGGGCTGAGATCTGCTGCTGCCTGTCCGCGTTGCTGCTTCCTTTGGTGGGAGAAGCGCAATTCACAGATGAAAAGGCCGCAACCAGAACGTAGATTTATAGGTCTTTATCTTTAACATCTTTAGGGTTTATTTATTTATTTATTTTTGAGACCGGGTCTGGCTTTGTAGCTCAGGCTAGCCTTGAGCTCACTATATAGCCCAGGCAAGCCTCGAACTCAGCAGTCCTCCTGCCTCTGCCTTCTGAGTGCTGGGATTACAGGCGTGAGTCACCACGCCTGGTATGTGGTTACTGGAGATCAAACCAGGCACCTTGTGCTTGTTAGACAGGCACCAGAACCACTGAGCCAAATCTCCAGCCCAGGATTTGTTTTTTTCTGTTTTTTTCTGGGGATCAAACTCGGGCCCTTTTGCATCCAAGGTTGGTGCAGTACCACTTAAGCTAAATTCCTAGCCCCAGGATTTTTTTTTTTTTTTTTTTGGGACAGGGTCTTGCTTTGTAGTCCAGGCTGGCCCTGAGCTCACTATGTAGCCCAGGCAAGCCTCAAACTCAGCAATCCTCCTGCCTCTGCCTCCTGAGTGCTGGGATGACAGGCGTGAGCCACCACGCCCAGTATTGCATGTGGTTACAGGGATGGAACTCAGGACCTTGTGCTTGTGAGGCAGGTGCCTGGAATCATCATCATCATCATCATCATCTTCTCCTTCTCCTGCTCCTTCCTCTTCCTCCTTCCTCCTCTTCTTCCTCTTCCTCCTCTTCCTCTTCTTTTCTTCTTTCTTCTTCTCTTCTTCCTCCTCCTCTTCCTCTTCTCCTCCTCCTTCTCCTCCTTCTTCCTCCTCTTCTTCTTCCTTTTTTTTTTTTTAATGGTACTGGGGATCGATCTCATGACCTTGCACTTGCCAGGCAGTGCCACTGAGCCAAATCCTTGGTCTGAGAAGTAACTTCTTAATCTAGTAAAATACATTTGTCTTCTCTGTCCAGGACCAGTCGTCCTACCCAAACCAACTTCATGGGCGCTCGAGTCCCTTGTGATATGGTGTTGCAGGGTATGGTGTGCACACCTGAGGTCCCAGTGCTCTGTGAGGCTGAGGCAGAGGACAGAACGTTAGAGCCCAGTGTGGGCAACTTAGTGACTTAGGGAGGTCCTGTTTGAAAATGAATCAAACAAGGCTGCGGGTTTAGTTCAGTGCAAAGGTTCTGGGTTCATTTCCCAGCACTGCAAATAGAAACAAACAAACTGAAGGTGTTGTTTTTGTGTATAAACTACCTACATGACCCCTAGTATTCTGATCTCTCCAATGGGCCCTGACCCCTCTTACAGCGCAAATGCTGTGTAAGTGGTTGTCACGCTGCATTGTTCAGGGAGTGATGCCATTTCCACATTTGGCTCAGATACACATTTCCCAGTACATCTGCTCTGCTGTGGTTGGATTTATGGGTGCAGAGCCTTGGGCATGGCAGGCCTACCCCACTGGGGAGTGGAGTAGTATGAGGCATGTTCTTTCTGACAAGGTGTGACTCTTCAGGGTAGGCTAGGGGCAGAATTGAACTAGTTTCATTGAAATAAAATGTGCTCAGGCCGGAGGGTTAGCTCAGTGGTTCCGGCGCCTGCCTCGCAAGCGCAAGGTCCTGAGTTCGATCCCTGGTAACCACATAGAATGCTGGGTGTGGAGACTCATGCCCACCAACAGTCAACACCGCATACCACAATGCCGGGCGTGGTGGCTCACGCCTGTCATCCCAGCACTCGGAAGGCAGAGGCAGGAGGATTGCTGAGTTCCAGGCTTGCCTGGGCACCATAGTGAGCTCAGGGCCAGCCTGAACTACAAAGCGAGACCCTGTCTCAAAAAAAAAAAAGAAATAAAATGTGCTCGACACAGATAATGGAGAAAAGAAAGGATCATATGCATGAGACTGGTATGGCAGAGCAGCACCTGTGGTAGTGAGGTGAAATAGTACTTTCTGAGGATAGGTTTATATTTTGCATGTGTAAAAGGTAGTTAGGGCAGTAAGAAGACTTCGACCCGCATTTACGAAGGCCTACAAAGCAAGAACTGGACATTTTTAAAACTAGGTCCCGGCTGAGGAAAGAGTTACTGACTTGCGCCTTCCTCTGTGCTGGGTGTGGGATAGAGGAAGAGCGAGGTAACTCGCACTGCGGGGAGTGTGTGTGGCTCCTGTGCGGTGAGACCGAGCGGCCCCACCGAGGCTGACGCTTGTACCGGGCACAGGCGGCTTGGCCGACGCTGTCAGCTCGGAGCTTGGCGCAGAGTGGCTGGCGTCTTCCCTGGCTGCTGAAGCGGATCCCCCTGCGACTCACGCCATTGTCAGTGTCCAGGAGAGGTCTGAGGGCTGTTGAGGGGCTGTGAACAGTCCGTGAAGCGTCCTTCCCCCTCTCTCTCCTCTGCCCCTTTTTCAAGAAAGTCTTCTTAAATATAATTAAGCTTTCAGTGTTGTCTATCCAGTGGGCAATACCTGAGCACAGTTTAGAACTCAGTGGGTGGGAAGGCTGCTCGTGAACAGCCCCGTCCCACCCGCCCCAGGGCCTGTTCTCGGACCCAGCAGCTGTTAGCTGGTGTTTCCATTTGGACAGTAGTGTACACCTGAGGGATGTTTAAAATGTCCTCCAGTCAGATCCTCCTTTTGTTCAAGATTTCTTGAACCAGTGCCTATAAATTATGTCTTTGCAGGCTTTGTAGGTAGTGTTTCATTTTGCCTTATGGTTTCTGTTTTACTTACTTTCTTTATTTAGCTTTTCACTGTTACACTTTCCCCCATATTTGTATTGATACAGTTTATAGCTTACATTGATTGTATCATGGTAGATTATTCTCTAGTGATCCTAATATAATTATCTTACTGCTTAAAAATATGAATGGAAGTGCTGGATGTGGTGGCTCACGCCTGTCATCCCAGCACTCGGGAGGCAGAGGCAGGAGGATTGCTGAGTTCAAGGCTTGCCTGGGCTCCATAGTGAGCTCAGGGCCAGCCTGAACTACAAAGCGAGACCCTGTCTCCAAAAAGCAAAAAAAAAAAAAAAAAAAAAAAAAGGTTATATGAATTTTTTTGTATAAATTTGTGCATTAATTGATAGATGACATAGTGTAAAATGTAGCATAGTTGAACACTCAGGCTAGATCTTGTACATAAAGAAGGCTATGTGTTTTAATATTTTGGAGATTGAGAAGGAGTGATATTTTCCGGCACTTGACCTGCCTTGCAGTTGAAATCTAAGTCTCCGCTGTGTCTCACCTTGAGTGCTACAGTTCCCTAGGACACATGAGACTTGATGCCTCAGTGGTCTTCACCATGGCAGAGTGCCCACTGCTCAACTCATACTTTTTTTTTTTTTTTTGAGACAGGGTCTCTCTTTTGTAGTTCAGGCTGGCCCTGAGCTCACTATGTAGCCCAGGCAAGCCTGGAACTCAGCAATCCTCCTGCCTCTGCCTCCCGAGGGGATTACAGGTGTGAGCCGCCACGCCCGGCACTGTGGTATGTGGTGTTGATTGCTGGTGGGCATGAGTCACCATGCCCAGCATTCTATGTGGTTACCAGGGATCGAACTCAAGACCTTGCGCTTGCGAGGCAGGCGTCGGAACCACTGACCTAAATCTCCGGCCCCTCAACTCATCCTTTTAAAAACTATCTGAAAATAAAACTTGAACACTCTCAAGATGTTCAGTAGACTTTTTTATTCATTTAGGTTTTAAGTAACTAGTTTAAAGATTTTTGAATAGTGACATTATTCTTGAAATCATTGTAGGGCTTCTTAAAACGATGTTTTGAAGTAAACTGCATAGGTATTTCCTGTGTCTCAGTGGTAGAAACTATGTGAGAATAAAGAATTTTAAAGCATCGGGGAGTGTTGGGAAATCCCAGGAAGAGTGGTGTACTGTTCATGTGCCCATAACGATGTGAGTTCCTTGAGACTGGGCTTTTGTCAGTTTTGCTTACTGCTGTACCCTTCATTCTAATGCCATGTGTGCCATGTAAGAGATGTTCAACGGAGAGGGCTGGGCATTTAGCTCAAGTGGTACCATGCCAACCTTGGACCCACAAGGGCCTGAGTTTGATCCCTGGCACTGCAAAAAAAAAAAAAAGGTGTTCAATAGAGCAATTGGCACATGAATTGAGCATGTCATTTTTACCTGTCAGCAGTGCTGTTTCCTTTAGATTGTGTTCCTAATAACTGTATGAGGCTATAAAGAGTAGAGGTTGTTTCTTTGAAAATTTTTTGTAAATAAGATTTTAACTAAAACTGACCTTCCACTTAATTTGCTCAAAGTTCTCCATGAACATACTCTTACTGTGCCATTTTTCTGTTTTTTTTTTCTAGCTATTCTGTTTGAATGTGTGCATACAGTTTATTCTATTTATCCTAAGTCAGAATTACTTGAGAAGGCTGCCAAGTGCATTGGAAAATTTGTTTTGTCACCTAAAATAAATCTGAAATATTTAGGTAAGATGATGGGTTCTTTTGATGGAAGTAGAGAGAGCTTTTGAAATTTGCTGGGCACTTGCTTCAAGTCACTTGCTGTAACGCTGTCTGTGTTTCTAGGACTGAAGGCTCTTACCTGTGTTGTCCAACAGGATCCCAGTCTGGCTCTCCAACACCAGATGACAATAATCGAGTGTTTAGACCATCCCGATCCCATTATTAAAAGAGAGGTAAACTGGTGTTTTGAATTGTGTGTGGGAAATGTTAAAATTTGTAAACTTCTTGTTGGTATTTTGGAGAGAGATTAAATAGGTGGGCTGTGTTGTATGTATTAATTTTGCATATGTTTATTTCTACTAATGTTTAGTAACTTTTCTGAAGAGCAAATGTCCACAAGATTGACTTTAAATTGTAATTGGAAAGGTTACATCTAATCATCTGTATGAGTCCATTAATTATTTTTAGTCTAAACATTCTTCAATGGGGAACTCATGTGTCATCTTTCGAATTCATCTGCTCCTCCTCTCCCTCCCTGCCTTCCTCCCTTTCTTCTTCTTTCTCCTCTTTTTCTCTTCCCTCCGTACTCCTTCCCTCATTCTCCTTCCTTCCTCTCCTCCTCCATCCCTCGCCTCCCTTTCTCTCTCTCTCCCTTCCCTTCCTTTCTAACTCTCATCTGGCAGTATCTTCCTGTGTAGCTTGGGCTGGCCTTGAACTCGAGGTCCTGCCTCACCCTCCTAAGTACTGATGTTACAGGCATGAGTCACCATGCCCAGCTACAATTTACTTTTTAGCAATAATTTTATTTTCTTTTAAACTATTTTTAGTTATAATCTGCATTTCTTGAGCCCCGTTAACTGACTGCCCAGGTCTACATACAAATGGGATAATACATTGTATATAAAGAAATATGTTACTATAGTTTTTGTTGTTATTTCTCATAGTTTCTTAGTGCTGTTTTTATTTCTCTTCCTCAGACTCTGGAACTTCTTTACAGAATTACGAATTCACAGAATGTAACAGTTATTGTCCAGAAAATGCTTGAATATTTACATCAGAGCAAAGAAGAATATATCATTGTCAACTTGGTTGGCAAAATAGCTGAGCTGGCTGAGAAATATCCTTTGCTTGGACCCTGAGTTGTAAAATACCCTTGATTAGCCTGTGACTTTAAAATGATTGATACAGATACTGCAAGTTGGGTTTAGAGACCCAACAATAACTTGCATTCCTGATTTTTAAGCCTTTCGTTGTCCAGCGTAGTAAGTTGTGAGGATATCTTGGGTGATGGCTTTTTTCTTCTGCTGGGTTCCTCTTCATTTCTCTTCTGGGAGTGGAAATGGTGGGGATTGAACCTAGATACACACACACAGCACATGCTACCACTGAGCTACACCCCACTCCTCAGTTCCTCTTTACCTACTCAAGTTTCTTTTCTGAGTAGAAGTTCTTGTTCTGGGGTAAGGAATGAGAGAGGAGGACCAGCCAGGGTTCTAAAAGGCGTGCTCTGTGATGTCGTTTATCCTGCAAGTTGTAAGCAATTGGGAACTCATTTTACAATTTATTTTTCTTCACCTTTGTTTTCCTTTTAAAAAAAAGTGAGGAACTTACAGCTTATAAGGATACCACATTCTTTTTTTTTTGCTTTTTGAGACAGGGTCTCGCTTTGTAGTTCAGGCTGGCCCTGAGCTCACTGTGGTGCCCAGGCAAGCCGCCGCGAACTCAGCAATCCTCTTGTCTCTGCCTCCCGAGTGCTGGGATGACAGGCGTGAGCCACCACGCCCGGCATTGTGGTATGCGGTGTTGATTGTTGGTGGGCGTGTCTCCACGCCCAGCATTATATGTGGTAACCGGGGATCGAACTCAGGACCTTGCGCTTGGGAGGCAGGCGCCCGAACCACTGAGCTAACCCTCCGGCCCAGGATACCACATTCTTTTGAAGATGTCTGTTGCTTAATTCTCAGAAAGGGTGCAGGGGTGATGTTACTCTCAGAATGCTGGAAGTGGCTGAAGTATGGTGTTCCCTGGACTGTGCTGTAGCTCTGCCCTGAAAGAACGAGGCATCTCAGAGCCGCTGTGGAACGTTACAGGAAAGGGGCTCGATAACTCGTTCATTCACATCACAGCGCTTAGCCTTCCTGAAATGCAGAGGGTTTTCCGTTACTTACTTCTTCCCCAGTTAGCTGACTCATTTCTTTCATTTATTTCGCAGTTATGAAGTAGCAAAAGTGATATAAACTCAGTTTATAAAATAAACTTTTATTAAACATTTTACATAAAATTGGAATATAGACTATGGATAATAGAAGTTAAAGATAACAGTGGCACACTAGGATGGGTTGGGGTTATTTTTAAAAGGTTGCTGCAGAAAGGGCGGTTTTAATAAGTGACCTTTGTCAGTGTGCTTGTTCTTAACACCGTGGACACGTATGCTCCTGATAATGCATGGTTTATTCAGACAATGAATGCCGTGTTTTCAGTAGGGGGCGATGTGATGCACCCTGATATTCCCAGTAACTTTCTGAGACTGCTGGCAGAAGGTTGGTAAAGATTTCTAAGTGATGTGTTTACAGAGCCCTTAAGGAAGTTAGTGGAGATTGAAATGGTGCATTGCTTGATTTGTAGGTTTTGATGATGAGACGGAAGATCAGCAGTTGAGACTTTATGCAGTTCAGTCTTATCTCAGTTTATTAAATATGGAAAATGTATTTTATCCACAGAGATTTCTTCAAGTTATGAGTTGGGTGAGTAAAGTACATTATATCATTATATCAAAGTATTTGTACTATTTATAAGAGTCAGATATTACCACACTTCTGCTAGAAATTCAGCTCTGCTCCACCAGTTCTGCCGCTGTCCCTTGCCTTCCCGGCAGTTGCCCCACCACGTGACTGCCTGCTTGCCTGTCCTTTCTCTCTGCCCTTCGCTGACATGGGGGTTATCCGGGTCTGTTGACATTTGTATTGTCTGTGTGTTTTTTATGTGAGTCTGTGTTTGAATAAGGGAACGTTTCCATATCTGTGCTGTATCAGTTTTCTGTTGCTGTGTCGCAGTGTTGGTGCAAATCTAGTGACTTCTGACACAATTTCTGTGATCTGGCTCAGCTGGATTCTCCTGCTTCAGGCCCCGGGTTGTGGGTGGGGTGTCAGCAGGGGTTGCTGTCTTCTCTGAGCTTCACTGGTGAAGGAACCGTTTCTAGGCAGGAACTGCAGGTCACAAGTCACTGTGTATGGTTCTGGTTATCAGCCTGTTGAAGGGCTGGTGCTATTTAGTCTTGTTGACTTTTTCTCCTATTCTCCTTACTAGCTAGATGTTTTTCTTTGCCTTTCTCTTGTCTTGCTCATGCTAGTATTGCACCAAAAGCACAAAGATACTCCATAAATACCATTTCAGAAAGGTTCATACCCCCTAATTATCACTATGTAAATGATTCTTAGGCCAATAGAATTGTATCCTCTAAGTAAGTTAGACATAAGAAAGGGATGTGAGACATGCTTGCCCAAAATGTGCATCCTCAGTCCCTGCAAGGGCCATACAAGCATAGACTATCTGTAGAAACAGTAGGACTCCTTGTGGGGATTCTTCCCCTTTATTTTTGGTAATGTACTAGTGATTAAACCAAGGGCACTCAGACCCTGAGTCTTGGCCAATTTGAAACAGGAACTTGATGAGTCACTAAGTTAGTCAGGTGGAGAATGAATTTGTGATCTTCCTGCCTCAGTCTCCAAAACTGCTGGGATTATAGGTGTGCTGCACCAGCCCTGAGTAGAAATGTAATTTATGAAATACTGAAGATGTCACTTAGGCATCCTAGCATATGAGAACTGCTTGGTTAAACTCTTCCTGGAAAGTGATAACAGGATACGAAAGTCCTTGTAAAAACCAACAGTTTACCAAGAAAGTTCAAAAGCTGGGTGTGGTGGCACACATGTGTAATCCCAGCAATCAGGAGGTTGAGGCAGGAGAATTGCCATGAATTCAAGGTCAGCCTAAATTACATAGCAAAACCCTGTCTCAATTAAAAAAAAAGAGAAAAGAAAGTTTGAAAAAAAACTAACTTCTAATGATATTTTTACTTTATGTATTATTAGTCACAAATATGGAAAGTCTTTTTTTTTTTTGCTTTTTGAGACAGGGTCTCGCTTTGTAGTTCAGGCTGGCTCTGAGCTCACTATGGTGCCCAGGCAAGCCGCCGCGAACTCAGCAATCCTCCTGTCCCTGCCTCCCGAGTGCTGGGATTACAGGTGTGAGCCACCAAGTCAGTATTGTGGTATGCGGTGTTGATTGTTGGTGGGCGTGTCTCCATGCCCAGCATTATATGTGGTAACCGGGGATCGAACTCAGGACCTTGCGCTTGCGAGGCAGGCGCCAGAACCACTGAGCTAACCCTCCGGCCCCCTGGAAAGTCTTTTAATATTCAAGTTCTTTTGAATTGAACATATAATTCTTGGTTTTATTTTGAATCCAAAATGTAGAAATGTTTCTTTAATAATTTCTTCACTATGAGAGTATGTTTAATCTAGATTAATTTCATTCTAACAATAACCTAATATAGTTTACTGTGTAACTTGGTATCTATGTCATACTTTTTTTTGTTTTATTCCTAGGTGTTAGGAGAGTATTCTTACCTCTTAGATAAAGAAAAGCCAGAGGACATTATAAACAGGCTCTATAAGTTACTTATGAGTGACTCCGTTTCTTCAGAAACAAAAGCCTGGTTGATTGCTGCAGTGACCAAATTGGCAGTGCGAGCACAGGCTTCTAGCACAGTGGAGAGATTGATCCAGGAGTTCACTGTGTCTTTGGATACGTGTATGCGGCAGCACACATTTGAGCTGAAGCATTTGCACGAGAATATGGAAGTCATGAGGAGCTTGCTTCCAGTCGATAAGAGCTGTGAAGACATGGTGGTAGGACATCTGTTCCTTCTTTTTAAATGTTGTGTTGTCTAAACATAGAGCTATTCTTTCATTCGTGATATATAAGGAATATATCAAAGTACCATTTGTGTTATGCTTAAGGAGAGTGTTACAGTTTTTCTCACGTTAGTAGGATGGAAATTCTGAGAGAGTCCATTCACTACTGATTCCAAATTGTCAGGAACAGAAGAATATCTCTTCTGGGGAACTGCAGTAAAGATATTTATATCTTCTAATGATCCCTTTTGATATGTAATAATTTAGGAATTTTATTTTACCATCTTTGAAGTCCTGTCATACTCTATTTCTTTTTTCCCTCTCTCTTCTTTTTCTTGCAGTATTGGGGACTGAACCCGGGGTCTTGGCACTGAACTACGTCCCAGCCCTTTAAAAATGTTTTATTTTGAATTGGTCTTGCTAGATTACCAGACTGAATTTGAATTTATGATCGTCCTGTCCCAGCCTCCCAAATTACAGGTGTGTGCCACCACACCCAGCTCATACTGTTAATTTCTTTGAGACTATTCTTTAAAAAGTGGTCTTTTAGGGCTGGGGATTTAGCGCAAGTGGTACCGCACCTACCCTGGAAGCACAAGGGCCAGAGTTCAATCCCTGGTACCACCAAAAAAAAAAAAAAAAGTGGTCTTTTATCTACATTTTGTCCATCAGCTATTAAATTCTTTGCTGCTTGGGATCGGGTCACTCACCTTTGTTCCCCAGTTACTTTGAGCAACCAATATTTTAACCTGGAGGTATTAGTTACCCTCCCTCTTAGTTCATTCCAGCCTGTCCCTCCAGAGGGTGTCATAAGAAAGCTTCCAAAGGAATGCCAAATTTGTTAAAAAAATTTATATGTATTACATCTCCTACATTTGGGAAAGAGAGGAGGATGGATGATATTCCCACTAATGTTTACTCAGATTTTCATGCCTTGTATGTGTTTTGAACACTTGCTCTTTACTTCTTTCAGAGCTCTCAAAGGTCAAGGCCTTGCTTCAGCATGTAGTCGGCGTTCTAGATGTGCTCATTAAAATGGGGTCTAGGCTGTGGGTGGTGTTACTCCACGGGGTTAATGCTAGTTAGCACCCCCCCCCCCATGATTGCACCATCTCTGCAGAGCTGTGTTGAAGCTGATGCTTTCCAGGTTCAGTTGTGAGGTGTCGCCCCTCTGTGTTGGAGAATCACGAGCTACTGTACATTATCTAAGCTGTGGACACTTGTGGCCAAATTGGGAGGAGCGCCTCTCTGGTTACTGAGATCATCTGTGCTCTCTCCTCTTGTGAATGCTTCGTTTTTACCTCCTTTCTTTTCTGCTTTTCCCTTCTCTCTTCTCTCCTCTTCATCATTTCTTTATCTCTCCACTTAGAAAAGTACCTCTTGTATCTTTTACTCTTGTAGAAATTAATTTCTCATTGATTTGTGAACAAACATTTTTAGATTGAAAGGAATAGGACAGTCAAGGCACCATAGGAAACCAAACAGAAGCTTCTCCAGAATGTCCATTTCTTAATCCCTGAGACCGCATAGGTGTCACCTTAGGTGTTAAAATTTTGTAGATGTGGTACTGCGACATACTTTGTGACTGGGAGATTGTCCCAGGTTGTCTAGGACGTTGTGCTGTAATCACTAAGCTCAGAGGGAAGGAGCAAAATGACAACAAAAGCAAATGAGACCATAGCCCGCCCTCCCTGTGTGATGTGGTCACAAGCCAAGCAGCACAGGCAAGCTCTGGAAACCTAAGGACACAGGACTGGGTTCTCCCCGAGCCCGGAGCACACTGTCCTGCCTGCATCGGACTTATCCCTGGAGAGCAGAAACCAGTGCGCGGTATGTGCACCGCTCTCCGGGGAGGCTGAGCCCGGGTGTGACGCCCTGACATACCCAGCACTCAGAAGTACCTCCCGCTGTGCTGACTGCGGAAGAGCTGCCTCGGACAGGGCTCAGCTGGGTGATCAGATTGTCAGCGTCACAGGAAGCCGGGATGTGGGTAGCGTGCGTTAGAAGTGAGGCTTCCATTTGTACCTTAAAATTTTGTTTAAGGGTGTATGGGCTAAAATTATGTACCTGAATATAGTCTACTGCTTAGAGTGAGTTTTGAATTCCTAATTTTTACTTAATTTTAATATAGGTAGATGCTTCTTTATCTTTCCTGGATGGTTACGTGGCTGAAGGACTCAGCCAGGGGGCAGCACCTTACAAACCTCACCACCAACGCCAGGAGGAAAAGCTTTCTCAGGAAAAAGGTATTTTTCATGGGCCTATAAAAAGCTAGATTATGAGGCATAATTTTTATTAAATTGGTAAGAACAGATACCACACTAGATTTTAGCCATATTTTGTTATCTTCATTTACAAGACTACTGAAGATAATATACCTAAGAATGCACTAAAGAAAATGAGTGACTTAGGTACCAAAACACTGCACAACACTGATGAAAGAAGAAATCAAACAAAACACAGATGGAAGGGCATCCTATGTTCAGGACCGGAAGACCCACATTGTTAAAATGTCTTCACTTCCCAGGGATCTACAGAGTCAAAGAATCTGTCTTTTAAGACTTTTGCTATATTATTTAATGAAACCTAATAGCCTAGAAAATTCAGTCTGTTCCCCTTTAAATTCTGTACATACTGGTAGACCATCTTGGGGCAAAGCTGGAACTTTAAATTGGAATTGCCGGGTCTGTAGCTCACACCGAGCTCTGCGGCATCCCGAGCCCAAGTGAAACCCGCAGGAGCCCAGGTGGAGACAGTTCCCAGTTGTTCTGTTTCCTTATTTTCAAAGGCCTGGAGGCTGCCAGTTGAAGCCGGGGTGGAGTAGGAAGGAGGGCAGGATGGAGACCATAATCCCTGACACTGCCTATTTTCTTTCTTAAAATAAGTTAAATGGCTGATGGAAATATGATAGATAGCCCTTAGTTCTCCAAGCTGATGCAATCTTTGCCAAGTACATTTTTTCCGTAGAATCATTATAAATGAGAGTGAGCTCTTAAATTAGCTTTTCTTTTTGCTTTCCAAATATAATTTTTAAAAGTTCTTTAGAACGAAATTGAAGGGGGTGGGGACTTAGCTCAGCAGCACAGTGCCTGCCTGCCAAGCATGAGGTCCTGAGTTTGATCCCTGGTGCCAAAAAAAGAAAACCCCAAAAACCAAACAAATAAAAGTGAAATTACATGAGCTCAGATTGTTATAGAAAAAGAATTTGGCTACAAAGAAACACATAGTTTTTAATAAATACTTGTGGAATGAATTGTAAAATTATATATCTTAAAGTTATGTTTGGTTATAAGAAAATAAAGAGTAGCATAAAATAGGTAAAATAGGTATTCTTCCCCAAAGAGTTGTTAATTCTGAAATCCCTCAAATACCAGCTTTGATACTACTTTGGGAACATTTTAAAATTATTTCTAGAAACATTAATGCACTATACCTAACTTTTGGATAAAAAATCATTTGGTTCATAAGGAAAATCTCCAGGAAAACACGAGATTATCAAGAGTTGGTAAAAATAAATGGGAACAAGCTTTATTACCAGTTCCCACCTAAGAAAAACATTTAGGAATATTAATTATAAAAAGTTGATCATGCAAAGGCCATCTAGCTCCAGTGTAGGGTAATACAGAAATAGTATGGGGAAATAGTATAATTTTCTTTCTTTTGAACTGTGGCTTTTAGAAAAGCACATCAAGTTGAGGTTGTTTCCCAAAAAAGGAAATTAAGTTGAACATGCTTATATATACTTGTAATCCCAGCACTCTGGGAGGCTGAGGCAGGAGGATCACCAGCCAAGCTAGTCTGGGAAACTTAGTGATTTAGCAGACTTTTAAAAAAAGGCTGGGGATGTAGCTCTGTGCAAAAGCCTCAGGTTCAATCCCCAGTACTGGAAAAATAAAACATAGTAAAAGTAATTAAATAATTTAAATAACTTAAATACTTAAAATTAAATAATAATAGTCAAGAATGGTCAGAAAAGTAAAGCCAAGTCAATTAAGGTATGAAAGAACTGTAAAGTACATAAAGGCGTGTGCCGTAAGCCTGGCGCCTGGAGTCGTGAGGGTGCACACAGCTTAGCACAGGTTGACTGTGCCCACTGCCGCCTCAAACTCCGTTGGTGTTTTGGTTACTTCAGCCTTGGGGCAGCCCTGCCCCGTCCAGCCCGTGCATGCTCCTGTGTGCAAGCCGCCCTGGCCCCATCCGTCATCTGCTCCACGCCTCCTCCTTCCTGCATCCGCGCTTCTGTTCCCTGTGTGCAACTGAGTGAACTCCCCACGGTCCGCGGTCCTTTCAGTCATTCTCCATTGCATGGCTGGCAGGGGCAGTTTTCACTAAAAAATGAGAGCTCTATGATTTGGGTTTCTTGACCTCAGCCTGTGCAGGGCTTCCTTAGATGATCGTCTTTAACTCTTTTGTCTCAGTATGGAAATTTTCTCTCTCTGCTCTAGATTCTTTTCAGATGTAGGTTTTCTTCTTTCTGCTTTCAGCTTCTCTACCTCTAGTTTTGAATTTTTCTGCTCTTTGCTTTAAACTCTGCATACGAATACACAGGAAACATCCTTGCATGAGGCACTGTTGCTCAGGTGTTGAAGCAGAGGCTAGATGGCTATCATGGGCTGCTAACAAGAGGCCGGCGCAAGGTGTAGAAGAGGATATTCTAGCTGAAAAAGGCTCTGTCCTTTCCCAGGCTTTGTAGTCCTTTGTTTGTAAACATTTTCCATAGTCTTCTCACTTAACAAAATATGAATAACAATTTCAGAGATAGATGTATTTTTCAAGATGCTTTATATGATTTAAGAAGGCCCTTTTTATTATAACCTAGCATCCCAAAGGATAAATTTGCCAGTTGGCATTAGGCTTAGCTAATTAGAATGTTAAAAAGTATAAACAATGTGAGGCCTTGTATAAGTAATGATATTTTGCTCTCTACCCTTGAAGAGATTGAGCAGTAGCAAGCCCAAGGCTGAACCTGGCCTCTACACTGCGCTCTTCGGTCACCTTTGCTCTTTCAGTCCTGATCCCAGATGTCGGCCACTCCTGTGCAGCTTGCACGGTAGCTGCAAGAAAGATGGGTATGGAGAAGAGGTTGTAGGGCCGGAGATTTAACTCAGTGGTTTCGGCACCCACCTAGCAAGTGCAAGGTCCCTGGTTCGATCCCTGGTAACCACATACAACAATACCTGGCAGGGTGACTCACACCCATCAGCAGTCAGTACCACATACCACAGTGCTGGGTGTGGTGGCTCACACCTGTCATCCCAGCACTCAGGAGGCAGGGGCAGGAGGATTGCTGAGTTCAAGGCTTGCCTGGGCTACCCAGTGAGCTCAGGGCCAGCCTGAACTACAAAGCCAGACCCTGTCTCAAAAAAAAAAAAGTTTGTATTCCCTCTAGGGCACTTCCTAAAGTCATACACAAAATGTGTGCACAACTTCATTAGCCAGAACACCAGATACATGCACAGAGGTCTGGAAATGGCCCTTTTCTGACTGGCCATGTACCTAGCTAAGAAGTGAAGGTTCTGCGGGTCCTGTTGGTACGCAGTTGTAGTCCCAGCAGTCTTGGAGGCTGGACACGAGGATTGGAAGTCTGAGCCCAGCCCGGGCAACTTAGTGACTTAGTAAGACTGTGGCTAAAACTAAAAAGGACCGAAGATGTAGCTCAGTGTGAAGGCCCTGGGTTCAATCTTCAATACTTTCAAAAAACGATAAAAATGAGGGTTCTCTTTCTTAAAAAATGAAAATAGATTTTGGCACCTGCTCTGCCATAATAACTATGCATGTTCATGGCTCTGAATTCATTCACATTATACAGACTTTTTAAAAGTATTTATGTATGTATGTGTGTATGTATTTAGAGACAGGGTCTCTTTGTAGTTCACGCTGGTCCTGAGCTCACTAAGTAGCCCAGGCAAGGCTCAAACTCATCGCAGTCCTCCTGCCTCTGCCTTTTGAGTGCTGGGATTACGGGCGTGAGCCACCACACCAGGCCACCTTATATATATGTAAAAGAATCAGAACCCAAGTAAACCTTGTTCTTTGCCAGGAAGGGAGATTTCACGCTGAAGGGCCCATCAGATTATTTGGTGCAAGACTATGCCTAAGGATCTTGTTAGGCAAAATGTGGTTATCCCTTCGTTCATAGCTCATTGGCATAGTTTTGCACGAGTGCAGCCACTTTTCAGTAGACCCAGCTTATCAGTTATCTTTTTTACTTTTTAGCTTCAAGGGAACTAGAGGAAGGAATGAGGGACATTTTGTCTCTGTCACCTAATATATGAAGATACTATATCATACATGTTCAATAAAGGGTAGCTACATTATTATGTAAATGTTGCCATAAATATTGTAATAAATTTTACTACCAAAGCCCCTTACAATTTTAGGAACTAGTTATTTCAGTAGTGAATGGACTGATAAGTTTTGCTTTGTTTTAAATATGAACCTCTATTATTGTTTTAAAATTCTAGTTCTCAATTTTGAACCCTATGGACTCTCCTTTTCTTCATCTGGTTTCACCGGACGACAGTCTCCTGCTGGCCTTTCTCTTGGTTCAGATATATCGGGGAACAGTGCTGAGACGGGGCTGAAAGAGTAAGTTCCTCTCTTAAAGCTGCACACACAGGCATGGTTCATCGCATCAGCACTCAGCTTGTTTCCATTCGCCGTGTTCAGCTACCAGCGCAGTGCTGTCGGGAGTGGGGCCGTGCTGGGGGGCCGCCGGGCGTGACTGCACGAGTGTGTTTTTTCGCTCGGCCCTCCATTTTCTCTCTTGCTCTCTGCTTTCTAGCTGCCCTCTGCCGTGCCCTCCACCATGCCCTCCACTGTGCCCTCCACCGTGCCCTCCGCCATGCCCTCCACCGTGCCCTCTGCTGTGCCCTCCACCATGCTCTCCGCCGTGCCCTCCACCGTGCCCTCCACCGTGCCCTCCGCTGTGCCCTCCACCGTGTCCTCCACCATGCCCTCCACTGTGCCCTCCACCATGCCCTCCACCGTGCCCTCTGCCATGCCCTCCGCCGTGCCCTCCGCCATGCCCTCCACCGTGCCCTCCACCGTGCCCTCCACTGTGCCATTTCTGCTTTGGAGTCGGGCAGCCATGGACTGAACCTGCTGGGAACTGAGCCACGTAACCCTCTTGTTCTTCAAGCTGCAGATGTGGAGTGTGTTGCTCTAGCAGTGGGAGTGGTGACTGAGACACATCTGCATTTCCGAAGACTTTGGAACCACGTGGTCAGAAGTAGTCTCAGGAATCACCCCGCTTCTCTGGTCCTCGTTTTCTCAGTTGGTCACCTACCCATTGCAGGACAGATACATGATGCTGGCACCTTCAAGGAGGAGGTTTATTTTGGCTTATGGTTTTGGAAGCGTCAGGCTTTGGTTGGTTGCCCCCAGGGAGAAAGAGCGTGGTGGACAGGCCTGGCGGCGGGCTGCCTGCTGACTCATGGCAGTCAGGCAGTGGAGAATGGAGGAGCCAAAGGGGACGGCCAGGGCCAGGTGGGGCCCAGCTTCACACCTCAGTCCCCAGCAGAAACACTAGCTGTGCTCTACTAGTTTCCGAGGCATCTGTCCAGCCAGTCGGGTTGACAGTCAAGACGAGCCTTCACAAGCAGAACTCAGCATCATTACCATGACTCAAAGTCTGTGCTTACCCAGGGAAATTACTGACCATTCTGAATCGTTACGGTCAGTATACTGATGTGATGGAGTAATGAAAAGGGCTCGTTCCTTGTAAGTAAGCTCCATTTAAAAGTTCAAGATGTTTATGTAACAGCAACATCGATAGCTGTGATAAAATCTCCAAGTTGACAGCTTTGAAGGATGACAGTTAAGTTTTCATTTTCATTAAGTCGATCACCCTGTGTTCATTATTTGTCCAGTGAGGTTGTCGTAAGAAATACTTATCAAAAGAATGACACAAAGAGATTACGACAGTGTAAAGTGATAACTTACTAAATGCCGTGAGTGAAAATTCTCCTTCCTAACCTGTCTTTCTGTGCTGTATTTGCACCCTTAGTCTCCTTGCCAGACTTTTAGTTTCAGGGCTCCCAGCAAGGGAACAGATGGGGTTTGTGATACGTGACAGTGAAGAGGATAGCAGTGAAGTGTCCCAAACAGGGAACAGGCACAGGGGCGGAGAGACAGGAGCCTTCCAAACCCAGGGAAGAGCTTACACAAAAAATAATTTAAAATGTCATATTGGTCTCAGTTTGTAGTACCTCATGATTGTGCCCATCGTGGGGTCTTGGTACGTGTGCGTAACACGTCTTTGTTCTTGCTGCGTCCCTTTCCCTCCTCACCTGCTCCGGTGTCCCCTGCTCATGCCTTCACCTGTGCGCCAGGTGAGTGCAGCTGCATCTGCGGACCTGAGCTGCCTCTGGGGGTGAGACTAGGCCTGGCACATCCCCAGCGTGTCCCGTCCCTGGAGAACTGGCGTAGGGCAGACTGCCAGGGAGTGCAGCAGCATGTGCTGTTTTGTGTGAGGAGTTGAGGAGTGCACTTAACCCTCCAAGAGGGGACCACGTTTCATACAGTACCTCAGATTTGGGGCCTGCGTGGTTGTGGGCAGGTGGACCCACTTTCGAGGGGAGTCTGGCAAAACGGGGAGATGAGTAGCAAGCCCAGCTTCGAGTATCTTTCTGACCTAAGGCCTTTACTGCACAGCCCCCCCCATAAGTGGGAATTCGTAGAACTGAGCTGAAGAACATCCCTAATCTTTCCAAGTGACTTGGTCAGAATTTATGCCTGTGTTTGAGTGGTGTGATTAAAAACCAACCACAGGCACTGTAGAACACCGCATATTCTGTAACCATCTTGTCAGAATTGAGGCACATATGACATTTAAAAAATGTTCTGTTATAAAGTTTTATACCATTCAAAGGCATATTTTGCGTTTGAAATGGCCTTCCATTCTTTAGGTATTTTCTCACATTTTGGATTCTGTATGTAATGTTTGGTAGGAAATTCATCTTGATTAAAAAGTGTATGCAGTGAAATCATAGGGAGAGGTCTTACGGTCCTTTTGACCCATCCTCTGTTCACCTGCTGCTGGTGGCTTTCAGTATGCAGAACGTGAAGGCCAAGGCCAAGGTGAGCCCTTGGGACCCACCGCTGGGGAAGGAGGGGGCGCAGGGGTGGCACAGGGAGCTTCTCGGAGGCGGTGCCACCCAGAGCTGTCGGAGCTCGGCCAGGACAGGTGGCTGCAGAGAGCTCTCGCTGGCGTCTGTCACTGGGGCGGCTGCCCTTGGGTGGGCCTGGTCTCCGGCAAGGCAGCCTGCTCCTGTGGGGTGTCCTTCCTCGGAGCAGGTCTGTGGGCAGCAGCCCGGGCCACACCTGAGCTCCCTCTGAAGCCGGTGGCCCCCGTTTATCAGTGAGGTTTGAGGACTTCTTTGTTTTTGTTTGAACAGTTGAATAATTTGTGTTAAAGGAGACAGGAGTACTCTCACCCTGCTGTGGGGACTGACCCCTCAGAGGGCTCAGCTCCTCTCGGGCTTCCTGTGACCACTTTTGGATCTGCTTAAGAAAGGTATCACGTAACTGTATTTTTCTTCAAACAAATTTTAGAAAATTGTTGTGGTACCTCAAAGGGTGAAGTGAAGATACTGGCAAAGGTTGCTTCTCAGTCACAATCGTGAGGCCAGACGAGCCGGTCCCTCCTGTAGCAAGTCAGTCGCCTTCCCAGGGGCACTGGTTCTCTTCTGTCTTCTGCTGGGCCTCACACCAAGAAGCCACCTGGTCATGGTGCCAGCAAGTCACGTGGGAATAAGCACAGATTTTTTTTTTTTTTTTTGAGATAGGGTCTCGCTTTGTAGTTCAGGCTGGCCCTGAGCTCACTATGTAGCCCAGGCAAGCCGCCGCGAACTCAGCAATCCTCTTGTCTCTGCCTCCCGAGTGCTGGGATGACAGGCGTGAGCCACCACGCCCGGCATTGTGGTATGCGGCGTTGATTGCTGGTGGGCGTGAATTTCCACACCCAGCATTATATGTGGCTACCGGGGATCGAACTCAGGAGCTTGCGCTTGCGAGGCAGGCGCCGGAACCACTGAGCTAACCCTCCGGCCCAAGCACAGATGTTTTTGAACCTGATCTGTTTTGTAGGGTGGGCTGGCCGTGTGTGTGTGTGTGTGTGTGTGTGTGTGTGTGTGTGTGTGTGTGTGTGTGTGTGTGTGTGTGTGTATTTTGATTACAGGGAATTGAACCCAGACCCTTGCACCTACTAGGCAAATGCTGTACCATTGAGTTACATCTCCCGCCCATCTTATTTTGAGACAGATTCTTGCTAAACTGTTCAGAGTAGCTGGGAACTTGTGATCCTCCTGCCTTAGCCTTCGAAGTAGCTGGGATTATAGACATATGTGCCATTGTGCCCAGCTTGTAATACAAATTTAAAAAGTGCTATTTTGAATTTTGACAGGAATGTTTAAATGAGTTAATTGCAAAGGGTACAGTTTTTGCTTTTTTTTGTATTTGTTTTTTGATCGCTCTTCTTCCATGCTCCCTTGTTTGATTGAGCTGTGATTTGATGAATAAAAATTACATGTTTATATAATAACTACATGATGTTTTTGTATTTACATTGTGAAATGATTAGCACAATTGATTTAAATGTAGTTCTTTATATGAAGACAGTGAGACCTGTTGGGCTGTTTTTTTTTTTTGAGACAGGGTCTTGCTTTGTAGTTCAGGCTGGCTCTGAGCTCACTATGTAGTCCAGGCAAGCGTCGAACTCAGCAATCCTCCTGTCTCTGCCTCCTGAGTGCTGGGATCACAGGCGTGAGCCACCACGCCCAGCACTGTGGTATGTGGTATTGATTGCTGGTGGGCATGAGTCTCCATGCCTAGCATTGTATGTGGTTTCCCGGGATTGAACTCAGGACCTTGTGCTGCGAGGCAGGCGCCGGAACCACTGAGCTAATCCTCCGGCCCTGTTGGGCTGTTTTCATGCTGGGTTGTGTAGGTCACTTTGTAGTTTCAGTTGACTTTGACGGTAACATTAGGAGAGTCCATACTCTGGATTTGTTCCTGGAGTTCTCACCTCCACGCCTTGTCTTGTCTTTGGGGCTGGACACGTGGCTTTTTTTTTTTTTTTTTTTTTTTTTTTTTTTTTTTTTTTTTTTTTTTTTTTTTTTTTTTTTTTTTTTTTTTTTGAGACAGGGTCTCGCTTTGTAGTTCAGGCTGGCCCTGAGCTCACTATGGAGCCTAGGCAAGCCTCGAACTCAGCAATCCTCCTGCCTCTGCCTCCCGAGTGCTGGGATGACAGGCGTGAGCCACCTCGCCCGGCTGGACACCTGGCTTTTAATCAGTGCTTTAGCTCTTTTCAACTTAGTTACAAAAAAATTTTCTAAGCCTCCTGCTTTTTCCTAAAATCTTTTCTTTTCCTTCTTTCTTTTCTTTCCTCTCCTCCTCTCCCTTTCCCTTTCCCTTTCTTCCCTGCTTCCCTTCTCCCTCTCCCTCTTCTGTCTCCCTGCCATGTCATGTTAGTAAGAGAATTAGCAAGACTCGTGTAGGTGGGTTATATATGCACAGGACGTGTCTTGATGGTGTTGGCTCCCTTACCTGTGCTCCCTTTCCTCCCCCGTCTTCCAGTCTCCGGCCCCATCTGTAAAAGTCTGCCTTCTGGTTTGGTGTCATTTCTCTTATATTTCTTTATTTAGATTACTCATATAAAACATGTAGTACTTAGCTTTCTGAGACTGGCTCTTTCATTTAACATGATGGTTCCTGTTCTTTCTCCACCAAAATCTTTTTTCTTTGCCAGACCAAACTTTATTTTATGCTTATTAAAGTCACTTAAAATAGTTGAAAATGTAGTGTTCACATTAAAGAAACCTTTTAGATTAAATGTAAGTTTATAGATAATATATTTGAATGATTGGTTTGCTTTCGACATTATTATATTTAGTGAATTTATGTTTATGAGTTACTATTTAATGAACTTACGGTTTTTGTTTGTTTTGCTTTACAGTACGTGGGATTGAAGTCTGGGGCTTTGCACTAGACTACATCCCTGGGCCTCTAAATTATTATTATTTTTGAGACACGATCCTGCTGTATTGCTAAATTGTCCAGACTGGACTTGAATCTACAATCCTCCTGCCTCAGCTTCCCAGAATACTGGGATTATAGTCATGCACCACCATGCCCATCTATAAATTTAGGTTTAATTCCTTCATGTTGCTAAGAAACTTGAGTGAATTGAGACTGAAGGAACTATGTGTTTCGGTAATAATGATACTGATCATTATTCAGATCTTTACCCTATCAGAATTAAAGTTTTTTTTTTAAATCAGTGGTGAAAGACATTGACTTATAATACTACTTTATACAGCTTTTTCAAGCAATTAAGTGAAAATTAAATGATCTAAGATTTTAAACTTAGAATTCTGCTCTGTTAAAGTCTTTGGCTAGAGGGTATGGTGAGTTTGACTAAAGTTGAAATAAAGTCCAGTGGTCTAGGTTTACTGGTGTATGACATACCAGATGAAAGCGAATTCCAAAGGCTTTGGGCCATGATGTGCTTTTGAAAGAAGTAACTGTGAAAACTGGTATGATCTCTTCCTCAATCTCCTTAGGACAAATAGCTTGAAGCTGGAAGGTGTGAAGAAACTGTGGGGGAAGGAGGGCTATCTTCCCAAGAAGGAGAGCAAAGTGGGGGATGAAACGGAAGCTGTGCCTGCCCCTCCGGAGAGTGTGGCTTTGGAGGACATAGACCAAGCTATAGCCAAAAGGAATCAGGCTCAAGGCCTTGCACCGTCTAAAGAAGAGAAAGAGAAGCAGCTGTTGGCATCGTCATTATTTGTTGGGCTAGGATCAGAGAGTACGATCAGTTTGGTAAGTAATTAGCTTATTCTTCTGAGAATCTGCATCT
>PVIC010022284.1:0-20660 GCA_004025085.1 Thryonomys swinderianus | reverse complement strand
ATGGTTACCAGGATTGAACCAGGGACCTTGTGCTTGCTAGGCAGGTGGCAGAACCACTGAGCTAAATCTCTGGCCCTATGTGTTGTTATTCCGATTTTAGTCTGTAAGAGATGTTATACTTTAATATCTGGTAACAGGAACTGTTCCATTTTGAAAATATTTGTTGTAAAATTAAAATAGATAATGGATTATAATTACATGAGAGGATTTTATGTATTTATATTCAGAAGAGAATATGTGGATGGTAGACTGTATGCCCCAAAAAATCAATATATAAGCATGCTTTGATATGTAGGAGTAAAACTCTATGTGATCTAATGTATGAAAAAGTTAATTTTAATTGGTAAAATATACAATTAAACAAAAGATTGAACTAGATTTGTCAAAGACTCATGTCTTTCAACACATACAAGCTCACTACAATATTGATGACAATAAAAATTAGAATTGATTGCATCTACACTTAAATGAGTAGCCACACACTCCAAATACACATATACAGATACCATAAAAAATTCTGAATTATAAAGAAATCGAAAAAATTCTGAATTAACACACAAATCAAAACATAAAATATAACATGACAAATTTATAATAAGCTTGACTTTTAACCATTTGACACAAATAAATGTTTGCAATTAAAATGTGTAGATTTGGGGCCAGAGATTTGGCTCAGTGGTTCCGGCGCCTGCCTTGAAAGCACAATGGTCCTGAGTTCCATCCCCATGACCACATACAATGCTGGGCGTGGTGACTCACGCCCACCAGCAATCAATACCACATACCACAGTGCTGGGAGTGGTGGCTCACGCCTGTAATCCCAGCACTCGGGAGGCAGAGGCAGGAGGATTGCTGAGTTCAAGGCTTGCCTGGGCTACATAGTGAGCTCAGGGCCAGCCTGAACCTCAAAACGAGACCCTGTCTCACAAAAAAAAAAAAAAAAAAAAAAAAGTGTAGATTTTTATCATTTTATTTAACTTTTTTTGGTCAATTTCCTTGACTGCATAACAGAAAGAATATAAGAAGATATGCATTTAATGCAATTATTAGGAATTAAAATTGCATGTACTTTAGTGTTATTTTACATAATAACTAAAATATGAATTTACAAAGAAAATATAAATACAGAATAACTAAATGAAACTATTACATTTATTTTACTTATCAAAGAAATAATAAAAATTATGGCATTAAGTGTGCAATGTCCACCGAAGACAGCAAAGTCTGCAGACTAGTGTGACTTTCTTCACTACAATCTATAAATGTTATGTAGCCTGCCTGATCTTCATTTTCTTTCTTATATACAAACTATCTAAAATTATCTAATTTGAAATTTTTTTAAACTTTAGGAAATAAGAACAAAAATAATTCAAACATGCTAAATAAATCTGAGTTTGTTTTGTGTCCATGTCATTATGACCCTGACAATTTCCAAAATATCTTGAAAATCATAATTTTGTTTTGTACATTTCTGTTTTCCATTGTGCTTGTAAATACATATTTGCTGAATAGAAAAAAATGAGGTGGAGAATAATGTTGTAGGATTATAAGGCAGTCCTCTGAAACTAGTTTGCTACAGAATTCTTGATAATTTCCAATGGAAATTGTTTTTCACTGTGAAAACATGATTTAAAAGTTACCAGGTATTCAAGGTTGTGGAACAGTCAGGCTCTTTGTCACGTATCCTCTATTGATAGAAGGGAATCATCAGAATATGTCTTTGTCACACAAACAGAAGGCAGATAGTTTTTCCTTGTCTGGGGAAGTTCAAACAGTGGTGAAATAATCCAACGTAATACTTTATCTTAGAACTTAATCTTATATTTAATAAAGTAAACATTGCCCTAGGAGCACAGCAACTTTCAGGATGTAGGAATGAGTCGCTGGTGAAGGCCGGGCTTTCCATGTCACCCTCCTCCCCAGGCTACTGCCTCTCCTAGTCTCCAAGTTTTCCACAAGCTAAAAATGGACCAGTTTCTTGGGTCAGGACTGGACAGACAGCCTCTTTGTCTTCAGAGGAATCTCACGTTCTGTGGGAGTTGAATGAAATCACTCTGGGTAACCTGAGAACAGAGCCTACAAAGTACAACAAGCAACCAACAAGGCAGTATGAGACACAACTGAGTCGAACATTTGATAGAGACAGAGTGGTTCTTTCAGTATGTTGAAGATGCTGTGTAGCATGGAGTGGTTGAACAATGAGAATATTTTAGGCCTCTGAGAATCAGTAATGAATGTATTGCCAGTATATAAAATGAACAAGGGAGTCATAACACAATGAAATGGGAACAATAGGAAAGCACACCTACACACACGTGCGTGCAGGCACACACACACACACACACACACACACACACACAGAACACACAGAATCCAGTAGCTTGAAAAATTAGTTCTAGAATAGCAGCAGTATATATCAAACACCATAAGAACAGAGAGGTGGGGAGGGGTAGATTCTATCTGACTGTAACCATGGGCCATTTTGAAGGTGGGGCAGATTTCACACAGCGTTTAAAGGCTGTACCAATAAAGAGAAGACGGACAGAAAGAAGAAGCTGCTGCAAAGGGCACCAGGTGGGAACAGCCACGATGTGTTAAGAAGCACTAGAAAAAGGTTGTGTGGTCATGTGTGGGGTGACGAAGAGGGAGGACTGTAGGTGGTCTTGGGTCTGAGTGAAATGATTTTAATTTTTCTTTTTGCCCTAAAAGAGAACAAAATCATGTCATTTGTAGGAAGGTGGATAGAAGAGAAGATCACCACGGGAAGTGAAATAAACCAGACTCACAAATATTACCTTTTCTCCTTGGGTAAACCTGGGCAGAAGGAGCAGACATGAAAGCAAAAGAGGGATTGTTATAGAAGGGGAATGGAGAGAAGAATGGTGAGGAGGGTAATGGCGAGGGCGGGCCCGATCCAGGTTTTATATGCGTGTCTGAAAATGCCACAATACAACCGTTACTGTGATTAATAAGTGTACCCTAAAAAAAGAACAAAGCAATGAGAGAGAAACAGCAAAACGCCTAGGGAGAGGGGAGGTGGGAGACGGAGAGCTCTCCATCAGAGTGCTGTGATCTGATTTAGCTTTTAAAAGTAGCTTCAGAGAGCAAACCACGGACCGAGGATGGAGGGATGGAGAACAGAGCCAGAGTAAGTGGACACGGGCCGACGTGTGAGCAGGATCACAGAGGGGACCGCAGTGGCCTGGGACGGGTAGTAGACACGGGGATAGTTCGAAGTGACCACACATCCATCTATTTAATACAACCCAACCAGAGCTAAATCTACCTGTGAATATATTTTAATTTGTTCATTTCTTCTATTCATTTAGTTGGTCACTAGGCACATTCATTAGCTGGTCATTTATTAAACATTTTTTGAAGAAAACAGTGCATACATTAAATGTCATGTACATTTTAACCACGTGACCTTTACATCCTTACCTTCTAAAGTACACTCACTACAGCAAAGTCTAAATTGTCAGTTTTAACCTCTTCTTTAAATCTGAAAACATCTCCTGTTATCAGAACAAGATCAGGTGAACTGTTCCCCTGATGACTGAATCTTAGCAGAAGACACATTCAGACAACTGGAAGAAAGGGGAAAAGAGGACAAGACTCGGTAGATAGCCCAAGTGCCTTGGCAAGACGAAGGCCTGGTTAATGACTCTAATCCGAAGTCTTCAGACACACACAGCTGGAAATTCCCCTTTCATTTCCTAGGAAACGTTAAACTGAACTTGAAGCAGAACACATTGGCACCCAGCACCAAGAGTGAGAAGGAGCAGCAGAGTTGGGAGCATTTCTCCTGTGTCACTGGGATCTAGGGTCTCAATCATTTGCTGGTATCGAAATCTTCCTCATGTCTTTCATTGGGCAATTTACTTCTTTAAGGAAAAGGAAGTTTTTTTGTAACACGGGCTCCATGTTACTCTAAAACTAAAAGAGCCCTGTGATACGTATCTCATTTAAGTGCTGGCTCATTCTGCTTCAGCAATGGTCACTCTTGTCCTCCCTAAATACGCATGCCTCGAGGGTATGCACCATTTCTAGGGCTCTGTGTTCAGGGTTTTCCCCCTGGAAATGTGGCTCCTTCCTGTTATGCTCAGGGCTTGATTCTTTAGTTCCTTCCAGTCTCTATCACAGGGCCACCATACAATTAGGCCACCCCCTCATTCACCCTGAACATCCACTTCTACTCATTGCTCTGTTTTTATTTATGGTACTTGACGTTACCTGGAATAATACTTTTTAAAAAAACACACTGTATTTTCAAGGAAGGTAGGGATTTTGCCATAGACGATTCCCCAAATTGAGGTTAGACTGTTTTTACTTTATGATGTTGTGAAAGGATATTCATTCTATAAAAACCACATTTTGATTTTGATTTTTTTTCCTGGGCAAATAGTGCACAGTACGCTGCCCTCACGCAATAATACATAGAGACAGGGAACAGCTGTGTCCAGTCAATCATGAAGGTAAACAACTTCCACTCAGTAGTGTTGTATGTTGCTAAGCTGTGTTTAGTGGTTCGGGTGAATTAAATGCATTTTTGATTTAGAAGAAGGGTTTTAACTTTTGACGGGGAAACCAGGAATAATCACATTTTAAATCGAGGAAGGTTCACGTGTCTGTGGTGCTTGTGAAGTCCCCTGTCACAGTATATGCTCAGTAGATGTACTCGATAAATCAGGTGATCCAAAGCATGACACTGGGGAGTGGGAGCACATGTATTTCCATAGACCATTTCAATGACTATATGAGTGTGTGAATGGATCTCTTCATGTGTAATCAAATGACCTTTATTATCTCCAGATTCTTTATTTGCTAAACTAATCAGTACTAAAAGTCAATACCTATAGCACTTCTCAGTAATTCTCAGATAGATGCAAAGTAGGACATTTTTTGAGTTGCTTTACACGTATATTCCTGGCTGAGAATGGACAAAATAAAATTGTCTTTTTTCAAGTATGTTAATTATTTTTGCTATTTAAAATAGCTCCTCATGTAGTATTGAAGTGCAGATTTCCTAAGTGTTCCTAAGCATCAAAAGGATGTGATGGCCCTTCTAGAGAAAACGCACATTTGTTAGAAAAGTCTGTTCTAGCATGAGCTATGATGACACTGACTATTAAGTCAAGGTTCACTGATCAAAGAAATACATTAAATGGGTTATTTCAAAAAGGAAACATAAGAGAAGATTCTATGTTGATTAGCTGATGGAAATATAGTGATTCGAGGCTAAGTGAAAACACCTTTGAGTTTCCCTCAGGGACAATGATTTACTCTTCACAAGTTCAGTGTTTGCAGTGACTTTCTAGAGCAGACTACTACAGACAACAAGAACCGCCTACATCTCTGCAGATATGTACAGTATTTTTCTCTTCTTTTACTGTGTGTGCATATGTCATGCTGGGGATCACTTCTAAGGCTTTCAGCATGTGACGTAGCAAGTACAGCACTGTACAACTAAGTCACACTCCCAGCTGCAATATTCTCTTTTTCATAATTAGAGCTAAATCTTGGAAACAGGCTACATGTCCATCAATAGAAGAACAGGTAAAGAAAGCATGTTATTTATACACAGTGGAGTAGCACTATGTTGTGAAAAAGACATTTGAGTCATTTGTAAGAAAACAAATGCATAAAGACCATATGTTAAGTGAAATCAATTTAAATATTATTAGATTTGTATTAGAAACTTCATATACAAATACAGAATAAAATAAAAGATAGGTACTAGTAAATAGAGCTTTTGCAAAGAACAGGGAACCAAGAGGTGGAAAGAGAGGGTATGAAGGGGGAGAAAAATGTGATTAAAAAGGATTATGGGGCCGGAGGGTTAGCTCAGTGGTTCCAATGCCTGCCTTGCAAGCACAAGGTCCTGAGTCCGATCCCACAATGCTGGGTGTGGAGACTCATGCCCACCACCAATCAATACCACATACCACAGTGCAGGGCGTGGTGGCTCACACCTGTCATCCCAGCACTCAGGAGGCAGAGACAGGAGGATTGCTGAGTTCAAAGCTTGCCTAGGCTACATTGTGAGCTCAGGGCCAGCCTGAACTACAAAGCAAGACCCTGTCTCAAAAAAAAAAAAAAAAAAAAAGAATTATGATGTGTTATGTACTGGTACCAATTCCCCATGAGGAATGCAGTATGTCCTACAAACACAAATTAATGAAAAAATGAAAATAATCAAATATGAACCAAATTTCTTACTAGTTGTTTGGGTCTTGGCAATACTAAATTCTGTGCTGTTCAGGTCTATTTGTGTAAAAACGTGTCTTTTTCAGTATTAAAATAAGGGAACCTAACACGAAGCCCAAGTCACTTTATGTGCTCTGTGAACATTACTTTCCTCTTGTTCTGTATCAAACTGCCAGGGAATTTCGGATAAAATTCCCACAGGGGAGCTCTAAGCAACAAAGGGTGGGAGAGTGGGAAAAAGCCAGCCCAGAGACAGCCATGACCATCAATCGGGATTGGCATCTTTGTGTTAGGAAGGCAAAGCCTATGTACTCTGCTGGCAAAAGCAGTATCAGGATTTGGGGACGAATATTAGGATGTTCAATGTTATTGCCAGTTGTTTGGGGACTACTTGTTTTCCAAAAGCAAGCAGTAATGCATGGGGATCCTTAAATAAGTTGTTAAGTATGATGTTGATGATGACATACTAAGCAGGGCATGAATAATAAAACAGTATCCTAACAATACAGATATTGCTTATTACATACTAAAAGCTCCTTCCCAAGTCGGGCAGGGTTATCACCTAGTTAGTTTTACCTAATAAGTGCTTAGTAAATAGTCACTAGGTCCTCACACTGGGCTATGTGTGAGGGTAACAGAAATGATTAAGCGTATCTCCCAGGATCCAACTACCCCTTAGCCAGTCACAGCTCTTTTTCAAAGTGATGAATCCATCTGGCTTTATAACACCATATCACGGATTCTTATCCACCAGCTCTCACACGTGAAAATTGCCCACTTAGATTTCTTGGAGGTGCTGATCACTACAGGCCTATGGTCTGTGGAGCCCCAGTGCTATCCAGCAGAAACAAGAGCAGAAGTACATCTTTTGCATGGTTCTTACTTAGCCAAAGACAGCTGGACAGAGCAGCATGGACAAAACATCATCTGGAAGGTTTTAAATTATATTTTCCATTGGAAATAAATTTTAAATAATTATATTAAACATAATCCTATTCCATGAGCTATGTTAATGTATCTTAACTAACATGATGACATCTAATAGTAAAAAAAAACATCACTCTTGGGCCGGAGGGTTGGCTCAGTGGTTCCGGCGCCTGCCTCGCAAGCTGTAAGGACCTGAGTTCGATCCCCGGTTACCACATATAATGCTGGGCGTGGTGGCTCACGTCTGTAATCCCAGCACTTGGGAGGCAGAGACGGGAGGATTGCTGAGTTTGCGGCAGCTTGCCTGGGCACCATAGTGAGCTCAAGGCCAGCCTGAACTACAAAGCGAGACCCTGTCTCCAAAAAGCAAAAAAAAAAAAAAAAAAAAAAAAAAAAAATCACTCTTCAAAATTCAAGCCCATTGAAATAAAGTTTCAGAATATTAATCTATAGTAAATAGACTTTTCTATTTTATTCTGTTCTTTTATTTTATGCCATTCACTTTTTACTTGGCTATGATGAATTAACTGCATTGTTGAAATGAAAACATATCATATTCTGTGTAATCTTTACCCAAAACTCTGTTTTATAGGCTCTTTATTTTCTCCAGAAGGATGTTCCAGTGGAGAATATTTTAAGATTAATGACCTAAAAGTCATATGCAAATTGTGATCCTTGAGACAAGCGATTCCTTCTTCTATTAACCTATGTTAGCCTTTCAGTATCTCTTAGTTTTGAGACTTTGGTAAGAATGAATTCTCACACTTTCATTTCACTAAATTATGCACTCATGGGTTTGGAATCTTATTTCAAGAGGCTCTGCACACTGTATGTGATTATCATAAAGATGTCTCCTCAAAGTATCGGACTTTCTCCCCTAAAATAACAGGTTGGAGTATATTCTGGAAGACAAGATGCAAAGGTGGGAGGTGTACCCTTTAGAGATCTTTGGATGGATCCTCTGTGAGTTTCTCAAGTTTGGACACACCTTGCCAGCTGAAGCAGGAATACTAGGCCATTCCTTGCATTGTACCAGAGTGTGTAGGTGGCCGCACCGAGGAATGAGGTCACATTGCTCCCCAAAACAAAAGGCTACAAAATGGTGCATTCCCCAAGATAACTGCAAACTTGTTACATGTATTATATATACCTGTGCTCTATCACATTAACCGTTTAAGCCTTAAAGTGAAGAGAAACACGCAAAATGCTGATGCTTGTGCTGCCCGCTGTGATGTAATTCAGTCCTTTGTCTCTGACCCGGGCATCTTGTATATCCTGCCAGCATTCATGCGACAATCATAGGCTCATTTTTTGAGAGTCTGGGAAAGTAAAATCAAACTCAAACTCTGATCATGACAACAAGAATCTGAGCCATGGCTTTCAGGGAGAAGGAAGAAGGCTGCATGAGTCAGCTGTGAAGAAATGAGAGGACTCTAAGATCTATTTGTGAATGATCTTACTCAAGTGCAGAGTAAGGAGTGAATCAGAATCAAGGAATGGAAATTAATTAATATGTAAAGATGGAGCAATGAGAGACAGAACTAAAACAAGCTGTTCAGATGATAGCTTCCTGGTTGTTTGTCGTTCTAAGGGAAGCCAGAGAGAAATAGGCAATTTTCTTAACAATAGAATAGCAAGTCAGAAAACCACAGCCAAAAGCAATGGGTCTGTGGCTAGAGTATCACAGAATCGTCAAGCTTAACACACTGTCTTCCAGTCAGGAGGTGATTTTATTTGGCTGAGCAGCAAGCATAACCCCACTGGAACTTGAGAGTGAAGACATCAAAAAGTTAGGATACATGCATACTGGTCGATGAGGGGACACAGTTCACCAAAGCTGAAATGTGAAAACTACCTAGACACTGTCAACAGATGAAGGTATAAAGAGAATATGAGATGCATAAACATAGGTTTTACAATTCACGTATGTAAATATCACATCTTACACATACACAGGCAAACATACAACCTAATGCAAAATCATTCGGCCATAAAGAAGAATGAAATGATTTCATTTTAGGAAAATGGATGACCTGTCATGTTTACTGAAAACAATCAGACTCAGAAATTAAGTACCACAGGCTTTCTCTCATAGGAAACATCTAAAATTCCAAAATTAAATGAATGAATAAAATGCAAGAAATATTACAGAAAGCTAGAAGGTAGAGTTTTGGAGTAAGGTGAACGTTTTAGGGGTGGAAAAGGGAAATGATAGTGGGACTGAATTGATCAAAATAATGTTAAATGCATATACACCAATGCCTCAAAATAAACCTCACCATTATGTATGTATCGAGAGCATCAATACACACTCAAAATCTTTGCATCTGGCCTCTGCTACAACCAACTTGGCTGGTAATGACAGAAGAACGTGGGCGCCTTGAGCATATGTGCGAGGACTCCAAAAGCTGCCCAGAAAATGCAGCAACGTTTGGAGTCAAAAACAAAAGAAGCCTGTTGAGCCAGAAGTTCCACTAGGTTAAATATTGACCTACTTGAGGAGCTACATCTCCACTGCAAAAAGTCAACGAAGCAAAATAAAAAGAGTCACACAGTAAAAAACAAAAATAAAGGCTACAATTAGTTTCACTTTTCCTGGCTCGCACTGCTATGATTTGTATGAAAAATGTCTCCCCAAAAGCTCATATGTTCATATACTGGGTTTGGGGGGATTCTATAAAAGACCAACTTTTTTCTTACTTTTAGTTTTACTTCTTTGGCTTCCAAAATGGGGCACTAATTTCATCCATGGAATAATCTACTGGTAAATTTATAGGACACAGAGCCCGGCTGCAGAAGGTAGTCGCCGGGAGTGCGCCCCGGAAAGGGGTATCGTTCCTCTGGCCCTTCCCGTTCTCTGGTTCCTGGCTGTGAAGAAGCGAGGCACCTTTCTCCACTCCGCCCTTCCTACCCCAAGGCGCGTGCGTTCACCCCAACTGACTGCACAGAAACCCCTGAAACTGTGACGCCAAATAAACTCTCCCTCCCTGAAGTTGTATGTCAGAGGTCGTGTCCCCGCCATGGGCCCCACTACCCCACCCCCGCTTGGCTCCCAGCTGGGGAACAGCCTCGTCTGTGACAGACTTCAGTGAGGCCCCGCTTCAGGCACCTGTCAGAGGCTTTAGTTTTCATTTGCCCAGAGTGACAGTCTGCCAGAATTTCCCAAGTTTTAGTTGGGGCCCTTTGGGCCAAATTAAAAAGTATTCTTGTGGCTTCCACTCTTTAGGAATAATTTGTATTTGTACCTTTCTGCCCTGTAAGTGCCAGAGGAGAGTCTCCCAGTCAGAAAGACCATGTGAACGCAGACGACAGAAGCAGCGTGGCTCCCCGTCTGCTCCTCCTGATCTACTTTGCAGAACTCTCCTAAGCTTCTCAGTAGAAAAAAAAAAAAAAAAAAAAAAAAAAAAAAAAAAAAAAAAAAAAAAAAAAAAAAAAAGGAATCAGATGAGATAAAAAGAGAAACTACAGTTTTAATTAGGAACTAGTGATTGCCACCAAAAAGACCAGAAAGACCATTTTCAGAAAACTACGCCACTGCTCTGACAGCCACTGTAGGTCGACTTTTAAAAAAGAAACTTCAGCTGAAATCTGCTACTACACTCACCTAGCACCTGACACACAGCAGATCCCCTGCGACTCTCTGACCTGCTGCTTCCATTTGAGGCCAGGCCAACGTCGACCTCAATGGCGAGTGACACACACTGGGCTTTGACAGACCTCTCCAGTGACATGGACATGGTATGTTCAAGAACTAACTAGCCTTCAGTTTTCCATGAATAAGTGGCAGCCAGCTTCTCTGAGGCGGGGGGGGGGTGGGGGAAGGTCTCCTCAACTTCACCTGCAAAATGAAAGCTGCTGTCTCAATCGGCCTCCCAGATTACAGAAGTTCTGCTCGGTGGCGGCATCTGCTTCGCTCACACTGTGGCTCACTTAAGCCTGTAGTATTTCCCGAAGGCTATTGCCCTCTGGTCATTCAGCTAACCGGGCACAATTTAAGTAGTCCAAGAAACTGCCATGATGAATTTCATCTCTTACATCTTTTACTTGTGCTAAACTATTTGATCTGCCACTTAGAAAACCACAGATTGCCAAATTAAAGATACCTCCCTTTACACCTAAGAACTAGAACAACCAACCAAACAAACAAGCAAACAAACCCCATGGCTCCTGATCACGTACTCTCTGTCATTTAATATTCTGCCAATATTGCACTCTTTAATGAAAATCCATGCCCCAGCTTCTTTCTATCTTCCATGAGTATCTGGATTATAGAGGACAGTACAGTTTTCTCAGAAAAGGATTCAGAAGATGTCTGATTTTATAATCCTCATCCATTTTTTACCTGCACATCTTAGTAGAGCAATCTAAACTTGAATAAAGCTTTTCCTAGAAAACACTGATAACTTTTTGACCACCTTACCGTGAGGGTAACATAATCTTATTTTGAAATGTAAGATTGCACTATGACAATCTGCTCTATTTACAAGATATTACATATTTTTCTTTCTGTACCAATGATTCTTAGTCACCCTGGTTAGCACACTGCCTACATAGCAAACTATAACGCACATAAGGAATCTTAGTTCTGTCGCCTATGGACTCTAGTTGAACTAACACAATACCGGGTCACAAGTTCTGTATAAAGACGTCTTAGCGGAATATACTGCACAATGATCCTTCTGTTGGGGCCTATGAGGGCCCATGTAGGAGATGTAATGGGATTCCATTTCATAAGAGGTTCTTCATCCAGGTCTTGCTTTCCTGGAGGAAAGGTCATAGTCTGGGTAAAATCTGAGGATGTTTAAGGAAAAGATGAATTTAAACCTGCTACAATGTGACAAATCAAGTATAAGGCTGTGGAGTGAGATTAACAACCCTGACAGGAAGTGAGAGCAGCTGAGCACTTTACATCTGAGAGGTGGAGGTGGGAGGAAAATGCTCTAGTACCCAGGTCAT
Source organism: Thryonomys swinderianus (assembly GCA_004025085.1). NCBI lineage: Eukaryota > Metazoa > Chordata > Mammalia > Rodentia > Thryonomyidae > Thryonomys > Thryonomys swinderianus. The sequence continues at coordinate 8,570 of PVIC010022284.1, read as the reverse complement.
AGAACTGAAGCGCAGGAAAGTAATCAGATCGTCTACTTTAGTGGTGCAGTTACCACAGCTGGCACTGTGACTCAGAGTCTGTCATCCCATCTACACACTATGAGACCAGAAAAGCTAAGTGATCCGGCCTGAACTCTTCTGCTGTCCCTGGAAACAACACCAGCAACTCTTAAACATCCTCTTCTGTTGGTGTGAATGTAAATTTACATGTACAGATGAATCCAACCTTGTTTAAGTCAACCCAATAGGAGTGTGTCTTTCTCCTGATGTCTCATTGCCGCTGGGTTATGTGATGTATGGTTGTCAAAGCTGCAGCTATTCAATGTCTGCCAAACAAATGTGACTTAGCCAGACTAATGGAAAGGTGATCTGCATAAAGCATAATGACAAAACTCAAAGAGAGGCAAGGTGTCCCTTTGTGTTACATGCTAGAATGTAAAGGTAGAGGGGCCACAAGATTTATACCCTGGAGGTTTCTTTTTGGCTTTCTATTTCTCTCTTTAAGTATCGGTAATGACACCAAAGATTAACATGTCAGTCTAAACTCACTTGTGGAACATAATGGATAATTCATTGGCTTAAACTATGCCTTGGCTGGCAAAAACAATACCCACTAGTCTCTGCCTGCCCTGATTCAATATTGGCTGAATAAGGATCCTATGGTGATAGTGATAGGACATGAGTGAGATCAATACTTACAGACTTTCCTAATAATATGGTCTTAATTAAATGTTTTCATAAAACAAATCAAAAGGCTTGATTCCAATCACTGTCAGATGGATTAATCAGAGTAGCCAACAAAATAGTCAGTTACTGAAAATTCACCAAAATCCAGGACAACATAGATAGTAAGCATGACATGGCCTCCCAAAGAAACACACGTCTTCAGGGGGAAGATGTCAGTTAAAATGGAAAGTAGAGCTGATGTTACAGATGGGAGCTAAGGTTACTGATCAGCTGATTTTACAACAGGAAGATTATGCTGGGTTCTGCACGAGAGCTCTACAGTCACAGAGGTCCTTAAATGTGGAAGACCCAAGTGGAAGAAGTCCAAATCAGAGAAAGACTCAAGCAGTCATTGATGGTATTGGAGACAAAGGAGCTAACAGGGCAACAGATGCATCAGGAAGGCTCCAGAAAAGTAGAAAATAAGCTTGAAAACACATTCTTTCCCAGTGGCTCCAGAAAGGAATTTACCTTGCTAACATCTTATTTGCAGCCCCCAAAGCACACTGCCTAAAACTTCCAGAAGTCTGAGACTGAACCAGATAGTGTCATCCTAAATCACTAAGCTTGTAGTAATCTATCAAGACACAATAAGAAATGAACTGAGTACAGGACCTAAGGGTAGAAGGGTCATCATCATTGAGGTCATAGGTCATCCGTATTTCTTGCTAAATATACAGTACATTGCAATGTTACTATGTTTCTTCTGAGCAAAGAATGTTTTTTTTTTTTTTTTTCTGCCACTGAAAGTGATGGATTTCACTAGTTTGGTCTTTCTCAGATGTGGTATCCAGCACAGAGTGCACTACATCTATGTAGGGCATGTGCTATGGCCCCTGGAACACATGAGGACCCTTAATTCTGACACCATTGTACATGTGCACACCATGCTGGTTGTGCTGTGACTAACACAGACCTTTGTCTGTGTTTCATGTCTTTTACTAGAATTAATGAAAAAAATAAAGGTGGAAATATTATATTATAAATATAGTAAAATCAAATACCACACGTGAAACTCTGCTTAATCAAACAAATAGTAAACATCCTATTATCCACTGTCATTCTCCAAATAGCCACATTTTCAGGATTAGAGCTAAAAGTAATGGGTTAGATTATTTTTTTTATGAAGACACCAGTTTGGATATAGTGTTAGAAAGTAGTTCTAGTTGTCTTTCTTTTTCTGCCTAAGGGGCAGTATGTTCAAGTGGTTAAGAAATAAATACAGGAGTCCACATCAGGTCTTCTAGGTGATCTGTGCAAGTTATGTAACTCAACTGTAAAGATGGGAACAGCAATACCTACACCTCTCAAGGGTGGTGGAATACGAAGTCACTCAACATGCAGCAAGTAATCAGAAGATCTGGCACAGAGCAAACACTCAGCAAAAATGTGTGGTAACTGTGATTTGTTGAGATCTGGTCATAACTGGTGAGCAACCAAGAGGTTGGTGAGGAAGAGCAAATTCCCTTTCTAGTTCCATATTTTTTAACTGTACAACTTCCTCACAAAAGAATAAGGATTAGAATAAATAGAAAATGAAATTTTATGAGAATAATTTTGCAGGGTATTCAGAATATTGATTCATATTTTAAATAAAAGTAATTTGAGATGGATCTCAAAAGCTGAATTTATTCAAGAAATCTACCCTGATGTTTCACTGCTGTTGAGTTTTCAGAGCATTGTAGTAAAATAAATCTGATTAACACTATAATTTAATTAAATTAAAGGAGATGTAATAGTCTAAAGCTATTGTTGTAAGGAGATTTATTCGCAGAAGTAAATAGAATAATTATGAAGCTGATGAAATGACTATATAAGCCATTTGAAAGAAGGATACATTTTTCTTTCCCAATGAATGTTTAAAGCTCTCCTCCAGCTCCTGGTAAATCTATTGATCTGAGAAGCACAGTGCACCCCAGGGAGGCAATCCAGTTGACGTTATATATCAGATGATGGGATGAATAATGATCAGACCATTTGGTAATTAAACATCTTACAAACCTTTTAAATGACTGAACGTCAAAAAGTCAAATGAGGTCAAACATAACTATATATTTTTTTCATTCTAATACTAATGAAACAGTCTTTAAATATGTACAATAAAAGAGCATAGTAAAAATTATATTAAATCTTCAAGTATAAAATATGAAATAACTAGCTTGCCATTTGACTGTGTATGTAATGCGTCCTCAACATTTATTAAGTCCTTTCTAGTCTTATGTGTTTTTATTTAAATTTTCTATACAGACATTTAAAGCCACTTTTGAGTCTGCAAAGGGAGGTGATAAATGATAATTATTATCAATAAAAAGTAACTTAAAAAACAAGGTTAAAGACAGTTGAAGCTGAATTTATAAGATTTTCAACCACAAATTTTGTTTGGACAGTGTAAAACATAAGTTTATTCATTCTGCAATCTAGCATTCAGCCTTTCCTTACACACTTAGCATTCACCAGTTAATCACTAAAGGATTCAAGATGTAAAAATTAGAAACTCACAATAGTTAGAGCTTAATAAGCTAAAGTATTTATTATTCTACTTGTCATTTTCTTTAGCCATGAATGTATTATAATATAATAAGCAAACAATCATATGGCGAGAAATGTTAAATGTTTGTATTAGACACATACAGCTATTGTTATACAAATCACAACATAAGCTACCTACTTACAATTGTATTTAAAGTGCTGTTAAGTGTTTACTAAATTTAATTATTACTCCTAAAATTATTAAACAGAGTTTTACAACGGGATTTATAAGGGTATTCAATATTAATTTATGATAACCCTACAACTATAAAATGTCCAATAATAAATGAGTAAAATATATTTCCTCATTCCAAAAGCATCAACTTTCATAATCAGTTCCTATACACACAGTGTATCTTAATGTTACCTTATTTTGAAATTTATCACATAAATCACAGAATTTTCAACTGACCAAAAGCTAAAGGGAAGGGAAATAAACTTGTCAGAAAGTTGAGAAGAATGAATATTACCTAAAAAAGGTACACCAGGCATATCCATGTTTGCCTGTCATCTCAGAATAGGGGGCTGAATCAGGAAAGCAGATTTTACACCAACCTGGACAACTTAGCCACCTACCAAAATGCTTTTTAAAAAACTGAGAAAGAGACACGAGTTTCAGATTGCTGAAGCATAGCATACTGTATATACAAAAGAGTAAGAGGTCAAAGGACACAAGAGTCAAAATAGGTTTCTAACAAGATTAATCATGAAATAAAAGCTGAAGTGTGCTCCAAGAAAAAAGATATGACGACAGCAGTTTCTAGGGTGCAAACAGGAGGAAAGTTTCATGGGAGCCAATCTCTGCTCCAAAGTCGTGGTCAAACGAGACACCTACTACCATCTCTTGATGGCTTTTAGATTTACTTATTTCATTTATTTATTTGATGAAATTTCTCTACAACACCAAAATATATCTTAATAAATATTTCCTGTTTCTGAAATATGTCGTATAATCTTCCCCAAAATATACATCAATGTCTTCAACCACACTTCCTCATATATACAGGATTTTGCCCAAGCAAGTACAGTGAAAATTCTGAACAGTGCCTTCTTACTCTTTAGAAATCATTTCAAGTTCCTCATCATCTGTAACAATTATTTAATAATAAGTAATACAGACTTTTATTTCAAGTATTCCCAAGTATACAAGTTACCTATACAGACAAAATAAATTACCACAAAGTTAGCACTTTAAAGCAACACGTGTCTATTTTTGCATCACTTCTGTGACCCAGATGTTCAGGCACAGTATAGTGGGTTCCTTTACTCAGGGTCTCTCAAGCCCACTCAGACTGCACTGTGTTCTTTCTGAAAACTATGGTCCTCATCAAAGCTCACATGACTCTTAACAGAATTCATTCTTGAATTTGTAGGACTGAGAACTTCATTCCTTTCTGCCTTTGTGCGAAGTCTGTCTCTGTCCTAAGAGGCTGTTCAGTCAGCCCTCTCAAAACATGGTCGCCAGCCTCTTTAGCTCTGGGGTAATTGCTTAGCCAGCTGGCTAAAATGAAGTCTCATATAACATAGCACATTTCCAGAAAAGACTATAGTATCACCCTTGCCATGCTGCGATGACAAGAAAAGTGACAGTTTTGCCTTCACTCAACAGGAAGAAGTTACACAAGGGTTTGGTTCATGCTAGGGTAAAATCTGAGGTTAGCCAACACAAAATCCAAAGGTTAAAGTTTGAGAGATCCTGGAACCAGATCACATTAGCCTTAATTTAACTACTGTCCATTTATTGACCAGTTATCTCTATTTCTTCATCCTAGGATAGGACAAGTGAAATTATCTTTTCTCAAAATTATATAAAAATTGAATTAGTTGGCTGCTATTGCAAAATTAATGAGCAATAAATAGTGACAAGGCTGAAGGGAGAAAGGAACCCTTCTCCATTGTGGATGGGATTGTAGACTTGTGCAACCATTGTGGAGATCAGTGTGGAGATTCTTCACAAAACTAGGATTAGAGGCCCCATCTGACCCTGCTATACCCCTGCTAGGAATATACTCAAAGGAAGTAAGAGAATCATATTATAAAGACATATGTGTACCCATGTCCATAGCAGCTCACTTTGTGATAGCCCAATCTTGGAAACAACCCAGACGCCCATCAACTGGAGACAGAAGAAAGAAGATGTGTTTTTTTTATAAAATGGAGTATTACTCTACCGTAAAGAATGACAAGTTTCACTCATATACAAATGGACACACCATGAGGACACACTAATAAGTGAAATAAATAGATCATATATATGTAAATATCATATCTTTTCTCTGGCATGAGAATTTATAGATATAAATGAGTTCTAGAATGTATGATAGATTTTGTGAAATATGAAATACTAAAAAGAGATCTGGTAGGGGAAATTAGTAAGAGGAAAGAATAAATTATTAGAAAAGAAAAAGAAAGCACATGTATATAGGGGGTGGGAGGTTGTGGGGTGGATAAGGATATGGGTAAAAATGAGAATTAACTCGTGTCATATACTGGTATAAATTCCCCAATGTTGATTGTGAGCTGTCTATAAAATATACCAATAAAGAATTCAATTTAAAAAATTAAATTAATTGACTTAAAGTTGAGCGGTACTTGACATTTTAAATTTACATTTAATAAATGAACAACTAAACACCTATATACATTTCTAAAACTCAATGTGGTTTTACATTTTACTCACTGTACTCATAAAGATGTGTGTGGTAATTTATCTAAGGGATTCATATGTGCACTTTTCGAAGCATGCTCAACCATCTCTTGTTGTAACAGGGAGATTCCTAAAGGGCATTTGAATTAATTTTTTTAACTACAGAATTAGAACTACATCAGACACAACAGTCAATAAGTATTATTAAGCAATTATGATAAAATTAAATTTCAATAGGTGTAAGATTCAGTTCTGCTAATCATCATCCTCTGATATTTACTTATAGCTTTGTTCATACTAATCGTTAATGATCAACTTCCTAAGTATCGCTATACAGTTCTGACTGATATCTCCACCATTTTAATGACCCACCATGAACTCTTTAAAAATTAGGTAGAAGTGACCAACCATTTATACAAGGGTCATGTACTGAATGTTATGGTAAACAATTACTCTGAGATATTGATCAGCTCTTGGGGGTGCAATAAAAATCATATTAAAAAGTTAGTCCTTATGAACAAACATTTTTGATGAATTCCTGAGGACTGAAAGTATTCTCATCATATGTCTGTTACAGATTGAAAAGTGTTAGACTTAAAAATATTCTTGGAAGTACAGTAAAAATCATTAAATGCTACTTATTGTATTGATAAATCACAGTTTTGAACTTAAGCAAAATTCTCCAAGCTGATAGTTATGAAGACAAGGATATTTGAAATCTCACAATGCCAAAATGAGACCCTTTCACTCTGACTTTACATTCTAAATCAAAACAATCCCAAGGCATACCTGTAGTCTGGGGTAAATATTAGTAGAACTTCTACACCATCAAAATTAACCCAGATGGTATATTATATAGTTATCTAACTATACAGTATATCCCTATTTTATCATTGCACACCTATAGTGTTTAGTTATAATTTGATTGTTAAAATAATAGTCTATGTTTCTTATTTCAAAGTAATTTCAAAAGTAACTCATTTGGAGTGTTCAGCTTGCAATATTTGATGTACAGAGTGTTAAACTGTACCACGGACCTCTTTACACTTTAATGTCTACTGTATTTGGGGCACAAGTGGAACAAACTGTTCAGAGTACAGCCAAGCAGTGGAGCAGCACAAGCCTTTGCTCTCTGTCACTCATTAATTATACAACAGTGACAAGTTACTTAAAATGTCCGGCCCCATTTACTCCTCTGTAAAACAGACACACAATGATCTCTGTTTTATAAGTAATCAATTCATGGGCTGTGAGTACTAAATGAGTGTATGCTTGTAGATCTCTTAGAAGAATACCTGGTACTGAACTAAGTGCCAGACCTTTTCATACTACCATTAACATCACCACTATTATACTACTACTATCATTTAGACCCAAGGATGCTGTCTGAAAGAACAAAGAATAAGGTCAAAAACATTACCCAAATTGGCAACGCAAAGAAACTACAAGAAAGTATCCTGTAAGGAACATTAATTATAAAGACAAGGTAGAAGAAGGAGTGGACTGAAAACGGCAGCAATAGAAGTGAGAACAGGGACTGGGCATGCTGCACCTCCTGTGCCACCAGGCCCTCTGTGTGTAGCCGGAGCTCTCGCAAGAAGCCCAGAGAAGGAAGCTCCGTCCAAATCTCAATGTGATGTCCTCAGTTCATGAAAACTCTTTTTAACAGATGAATTCCTGAGGGCAACTTCATGCCAAAGGCAAAGAACTCCAAAGGCCCTCGCTGAACTAGCTGAACTTGGTAGGAAATAAGATGCATGTCTAGAGAGACCAATGGACTTGAATGTATACCACTCATTTTAAGAAAAAAAAAAACAGGTACAAAATGCAATGAAAATAGGTATAAACGCAAGGGTAGACTAAAACTATATGAAATTCATAACTTCAATAAATAATTATACTTTCAAATCCCTTACATGTGCTAAACTACATGGTAAGAGAAACATTTTATTTCAACTTTACTATGAAGAGAATATGAAGCATATGTATTACTATTGAGAAGACACCCCAAAACTCAGCCTGACTCATGGAGAAAAACATTCACTAATGGTCAAGAATTAATTGGTTTTGGACCACAGATTTAGCTCAGTGGTTTCAGTGCCTGCCTCGCAAGCACAAGGTCCTGAGTTCAATCCTGGTAACCACCATACAATGCTGGGCTTGGTGACTCACGCCCAGCAGCAATCATTACCACATACGATGGTGCCAGGCATGGTGGCTCATGCCTGTAATTCCAGCACTCGGGAGGCAGAGGCAGGAGGAATGCTGAGTTCAAGGCTTGCCTGGGCTACATAATTAGCTCAGGGCCAGCCTGACCTACAAAGAGAGACCCTGTCTCAAAAAAAAAAAAAAAAAGAATTAATTGGTTTTTAATTGATAACAGTATTTAAAAGGTTCAAAACAAAACAAAACAAAACAGGGCTGGGCCAGAGATTTAGCTCAGTTGTTCCAGCGCCTGCCTCCCAAGCACAAAGTCCTGAGTTCGATCCTGGTGACCACATAGAATGCTGAGGAGGCCTGCTGAGTTCGAGGCTGGCCTGGGCTACATAGTGGGCTCAGGGCCAGCCTGAACTACAAAGCGAGACCCTGTCTCACCAAAAACAAAACAAAAAAAAGAATAAAGTGGTTTTTAATTGATAACAGTATTTAAAAGGTTAAAAAAAAAAAA